>JAUCBJ010004931.1:0-64099 GCA_032718475.1 Nemertoderma westbladi | reverse complement strand
CGTAATTTAAAGGAAAGGAGCAGGTTACAGTGGCGGGGTTTTCTAGCTCTTGCCAATACAATAAACGAAGCTACATCATTCAATTTATTGATGGAAAGGAGCAGATTGCAGTGTTGGGCTTTTTTAACCAAAACAATAAGCGACAACTCAAGAACATAGGTTAGTCTTATTTTATATTTTTGCAACCAGATTTAAAATTATTGTTTTCAATATCAAACCTAAACAAAATAATAAAACACACTGCAGCACTACAGTACCGAAATACAAAGGAGATACAAAGGACATTTTTGGTGATATTAGCGGGATAATGTATAATTAAAAAAGTATTAGTTTTGGGATACCTCCTCTTTATCGTTAGGTTGACTGTACTATAAGAAGGGACCGGAATTAGATTGTGACAACACCGTGGTATAGTTATTATAGACTCATTTGCCAAACTCTTTGATACCCGTAACAAACTGCGAAAATTGGTGTGCAATTGAGAGATGCCAAGTAGGTGCCCAAAAATTAAGAAGCTGTACGGAACCAATATATAGTGTAAGGCTGCTATTTGACTACGTTAAATTTAAACAGGTGAAGTTATTTGAAATATTTATCGACTTTGCAAAGGCCTATGATAACGTACCACACGGACTACCTGTTGGAAACACTGAAACGTCTGGGCTGCGGCGAAAAAATGCTCCATATTTTCTGTGCAATATTTCTGAAATCATACTATATTTACAATATAATGAAAATCACCGCCAGCAGAGCAATGAGACAAGTACCATCATCGAGTGGCCTATTATTTATTATTTATCTCGATAAATTCGTAAATGTTACCGTAGCGACCAAAGCTACTGGAGAATTTTAGCAATAAAAAGCGGCCCACGCCATAGAGGGAAAAAAATCCATATATTGGCAACCCAAGAATAACAATAGTAGATTTGGTCGGCACCAAATCTATCATCCAAGTAAAGGGGCACAATCTCACCAATAAACCACAAGGGGAGCTTAGGTGCAATATACTGTAGGTAATAATGTATAACATACCCATGTAACTACAGAGAAGGCCAGGTTTGGTAGCAGTACATTAATCAGCTCACACAAATGGAGAGCCAATCAGAGCCTTGGGTTGGAAAGGGATATGGATATTGAGTATAGCTATATAATCCGATGGAACATCATTATTAGCAAAATCAACAAATTTTGAATGTTTTGGCATAGAGGTAGGCTACAGAACTTTATACATCTTGTTATCTTGTTATCGACTGCTGGTTTACTGATACCGGTACCGGGTGAGTTCTTGAGATTGTTGAGTTTATCTTTATAAGTTTGATTCGCTCATTCCTGGCACGTATTCGTGTATCGCACGGTTTGATTGTTGTAGCCTGTCTTCTAGTCTCAATGAAGTTCAATGAGTTAGTCTCTTCGATGCGCCCACCGCTTCATGTGGCCTCGGCATATAATTCGATGTCTTTGCCACTCCCCGCAACTTCGGTTAACTCGCCGTCGATTTCGCAGCTTCCCGAAATCACATTTGATTCCTTGATGAGTCCGCAGCTCACTGCTCCCCAGGTAGAGTCTCCAACCGGCTCCTCGTTTCCTACCGCGTCGGTAACTTCGACTATACCCGTCGCGGTCGCCTCCGTAAAGCCTCTGATGAGTTCGCCGCTTCCTGCGGCCTCGATAAACACATCGATACTTTCAACTGGATTGACGCCGCCAGTGACCCCGGTAATCTCTTTGTATATCTTCAACACTTTGGATCCGGAAGCCCCATCCTTCTCACGGCTAATTCTCATATACCGGCAATGGTAGGAGAACAAAAGATAAACGACATAATGGAGGATGGAACCCGTTTCAATATAAGATTCAAGGAGAAAGAAATACAGTCTATCCCCTCTTTTGTCGACAATGGTGCTTCCAGTAGCAAGACTATACCCGAGAGTTCCGATCTGTCTAACGAGAGCATTATCTTGGATCCCTTTTCGCAAGTTAACTCCTATAATCCCAACAACCCAATTTCAATACAAGAACGAATAGTGCAATTCCTCTCTTCAAACGATATAAAACCTAAAGTTAAGCTAACAAAATCCGATGTAATTGATTTGGACTCTCTTAAGCCAGGAACTTGGATAACCAGCTCAAACATTGATGAGTTTCTAAGCATTTTAGATCATCACACTGCAAACACACAATGTGACAGGGCTACTTTTTCAGTATCATCAGCCTTAGGATCTTCCATCAATACAGACGAGTTTAACATGGTTTCAGCTGTAAAGATTTGCGCAAATCAATACTGAGCAGCCCAACACTACCTTAAAACCTGCAGCCCTACAACAACTGTCTACCTGCTGGCCCCTGAGTGGAAAAGCAATCACTTCACATTACACGCAGCTAACATCAGAGACCAAGAGATGGTAACATGTTGCTCTCTGGGAAACATTTACCCGACCTCAACTTCTTCGAAAATTTGTAACATGCTAAACACGATCTATGATAATTCTCCAGCCAGCCAGGGGAGGCTTCTCAATAGATGGAGTCCTATTACAGCCCAACCATTCCTCCTAATACAGTCAAATGGCTACGATTGCGGTATCTACTCCTGTCTCTATGGGTATCTTTTGGCTTATAAACAACAGGATTATGGCGCAATAATAGTCCAACTAGAGGAAATCATCCCTATACGAGAGTGGATAAAAGTCGTAATTCAATCAAAATCCTTATCAATCATTCCGTCTAGCCCACAAAAGGATGCAAATATAATCTCAGATCTAAATTTTATTACTGGTAATAATAACTCTAATAATTATTGTGACTTTATAGATAACAAGGTCTCTGCTGATAATAACAGTAGTGTAATCCTCGTCCCCTCGTACACCAGCCCCCAAGCCCTTTCCCAATGCCCCACCTCGAGAATCCCTGCCGCCCTACCTTCCAGGCCCCAGCAGCCACTCCCCCCACCTCCTACACACCCACCCCACTCCCATGCCTCTCAAGACACAGCCATCATCCCTCCACCTGACCCCACGCCCAAGTCCGATTTGCTAACACCCATACATAATCTCAGTGGTCTAAGACTGTGTGACCTTAAGCCACTCCTCAAAGCCAGAGGTCTATCCATTACTGGTAATAAGGCATCCCTCCTAGCTCATCTCACCACTGCACTAATCTCCCCATCTAACCCTTCAACCCTACCCATTCCCCCCTCCGAGGCTACAGACTCTAAACCCCGCCAGCAACACGCTAACCCTATCCAACCTGAACCCACCCCTACACAGCAGGACCTCTTCTCTTCAAAAACAGCCTCGCCCCTTCCATCCATAGCATCCATCCTAATGTCCACACACTCCGCCACGTCCCAAAAGCAGCTAGGGATCTTTGGGCTGAGGCCGTCGGCAGAATCTGTGACTCCATAGCCAGGGATCCCATGAACCCAACCTCTTGGACCCATATCTTCCTCCTCCCACCATGCATCCTAGCCAACCCCAAAAGAGCAGGTAGATCCCACTGGAAAGATACCAAGAAGTTAGTGAAAGCTAGACTCCGCAAATGGCTCAGTGGATATATCAGCAGTTTATGGGAAAATATAATCAACGATTCCCAACGACCTGGCCCCATTAAACACAAATCCACTAAACTTCCCAGTCCCGAATCAGTTAGAGAATCTAATGCTCGTCGAGTCCACCAGGCCATGGCCGACGGCCAGTACCGTAAGGCTGCACAGAGGCCCTTGTTTCAGAGGGACTTGCAAAGGCTTCCGAAGAGACATACCAGGACATGCTCGGGAAGCACCCCTAAGCCCCCCCCCCCCCCCCCCCTCTTCTTCCAATTGGCCCAGTACCCCCACCAGCCTACTTCCGCCCAGAGGACATTGTCAAGGCTATCAAGTCTTTTCCCCCTGGCTCAGCCCCTGGCTCTTCAAAGCTCCGCCCCAACCATCTGAAAGAAGCCAATCAGCCCCATCTCCAGCCAAGGCCAACCAGGCCCTTGCTGCTATTTGTGCCATTACAAACCGCATATCCTCAGTAAATGCAACCACAGTAAACCAGAATGCTTCCAACATCCTCACCCCCCTCCAGGTTGGTGTCAGTACCCCCATTGGCTGCGAGGCCATAGTCCGAGCCGTCTCCTCAGCCCTCGAAGACCACTCCATCCCAGCAGACAGCAAGTGGGTTCTTCTTGTTGACTTCAGCAACGATTTAATTCCATCGACCGCTCACAAATGTTTGCTGAACTCAGGGAACACTTGCCCTCTCTTTCCGCATGGGTGGAGGCATGTTACGGAATCCAGGCTGTCCTCTGGCTGGTGACCGACAAATCTTCAGCTGCTCCGGCATCCAACAAGGTGATCCTTTGGGCCCCCTCCTTTTTGCCATAAATTTACACCCGTGACCAAGATTATTCGGGCCAAAGTCCCTTTTCTTATAATTAATGCCTGGTATTTGGACGATGGCTCACTGGTTGGATCCCCAGACGACTTGTCAAAAGCCTTAGCCACATTAGAACAGGAAGGCCCCTTGAGACACCTTCAACTCAACCACGCCAAATCCCAAGTCTTCATCCCCGCTGGCTCCTCAGTTCATTCGAATCCACTACCACGCTCCATTCCCATCCTCTCCAATGGTCTAACCCTACTTGGCTCCCCGATTGGTTCCTCTCAATACTGCGAGGAGACCATTATGCTAAGAGTGGCCAAAGTCCGCTCCATCACTGATCGCCTTCCTGACCTTCAGGATTCCAAGATGGAATCTACCCTTCTTCGATCATGCCTTTCTTTACCCAAAGTAGTCTTGCTGTTGCTGTCCCTCCTCCATGATTCCGGACTCCTCGCTACAGTTCGATCTTGTCATGCGGGATACCCTCTCTGATCTGGTTGGAGGCTCCCTAAGTGACTGGTCGTACAACAAAGCTTGCTTTCCGGTCTCGATGGGTGGTCTGGGCCTTAGAAAAGCCGTAAACCATTCCCCGGCCGCATATATTGCTTCTGTCTCCCAGTCAGAAACCCTGGTCACTAGAATCCTAGGCCACTCCCCAGGTAACCACCACCTCCCCTCTGCACTGGCCTCCTTGTCCGAGCACGCCGATAAACCAGATTGGACCTCCCTGGAAGACCTTCCAACACCTATCATCCAATGCAATCTATCCCACTCAGTTGACATCTCCTCCTACAAACGGCTCCTGTCCTCTGCGCCCAACAACAGGTCCCGAGCCCTTGTACAGTCCACTTCTCTTGGCCACGCTGGTGACTGGTTACATGCCATTCCTTCTGAGTCCCTTGGTCTCCATTTCCTGGACGCTGAGCACAGACTCTCTTGTGTTACTGGTTAGGCGTCCGACTATCATCTAGCTCGTCTCCCTGTGTCTCTTGCTCCCTCCCTGATGACCCATTTGGGGACCATCACATTGGCTGTGGTGGGGACTCAGGCAGGATCGCACGCCACGACTCCCTCTGGGATGCCATTTTCCAAGCTGCACAATCCGCAGCTCTGGCGCCCCAGAGAGAAATCCCTGGGTTGATTCCTGGCTCCCGCAGCAGACCGGCAGATATCTTCCTCCCCAACTGGAGACGGGGACAGCCCATGGCCCTGGACGTAACGGTGATCTCACCGCTTCAATCATTAACTGCGCTGCGTCCACCCCAGGCCTTACCATTGCACGTGAATGTAAGCTAGCCACCCACCTCGATGAGTGCCAATCCTCAGGAGTAGGCTTCACCCCCCTGGCTCTTGAGGCACTTGGGGGCTGGGACTCCCACTCCACCTCAATCATCTCCGAGATTGGGCATCTGCAGAGTCTCCGTCGCAGTATCCCTGCCAAAGAAACCGCCAGGCATCTATTCCAGCGCCTGTCAGTGTGTCTGTGGCGTGGAAACGCTGCGATATGGCTCCGTAGAAGCTCGAGCCTCCCTCCCTGGGTAGATGGCATTACGTAAGCGCTTTCTTCCCCTAGGCAAAATTTATTTTCATAGTGCAATTTTGTGTTTTATTTTCATTTAATAAAATATTTTTTTTTCTTTGTTAATAGCAAAATACATACATCAATTATATCATTATTAGTTTAGTTGTGTGCAAGCATATAGATAGGGTGTAGAAGTGATCTTATTTTTACCGGTAAGTCATTAAGAATCAATTAGTAGTTATTATCCTTCTGTGCCAATGGAAATCTAAAAAGCGCGTTACCGTGAGAAGGAAGCAGTAGAATAAATTCATAACATTTATAAATAACAACTTAAACATGCCATATATATATAACAAAAATGTAACAGAAGCTGCCCTCAGCTCCCTTATGTATGGATGTGAGTCATGGATAGGATCTACTATGTCAGACCTCAACGTAATTCCGCCACTTTACTACAATGTTGTATAGATACTATTAGGAGTACGCATCCAAACTAGTACAGTAATATATGCTCCATTTCTGAAGCAGGATTTCCAACCAAACTTCAAAGCGTAATTGAGAATTAAATATATGCCTGAAATTTCTAAAAGCATCAATGGCAAACTGGACTGATTCGGACCCTTTATGTATTGTATTCAACTGCCCATAACGTATCGCATTCGCGACGAGCACCCTGGAATACCTGAACACAATTAAATGACATCTAATCCCTGTTGTTCGTTCAATGGTCCAACATACCCCAACAAGTTCACTAATGTCACGATATCCTTCACTGTATGAAACCCAGTATTAGCGAAGTTCAAACTTATTTTATATAATTTTATATTCGATATTTTCGCTGATATTTATCAAAGTTTATATACATACAATATTGCAATGTTCTAGAGTTAATATACATACAATATTGCAATGTTCTAGAGTTAATATACATACAATATTGCAATGTTCTAGAGTTAATATACATACAATATTGCAATGTTCTGGAGTTAATATACATACAATATTGCAATGTTCTGGTGTTAATATACATACAATATTGCAATGTTCTAGAGTTAATATACATACAATATTGCAATGTTCTAGAGTTAATATACATACAATATTGCAATGTTCTAGAGTTAATATACATACAATATTGCAATGTTCTAGAGTTAATATACATACAAAATTGCAATGTTCTAGAGTTAATATACATACAATATTGCAATGTTCTAGAGTTAATATACATACAATATTGCAATGTTCTAGAGTTAATATACATACAATATTGCAATGTTCTAGAGTTAATATACATACAATATTGCAATGTTCTGGAGTTAATATACATACAATATTGCAATGTTCTAGAGTTAATATACATACAATATTGCAATGTTCTAGAGTTAATATACATACAATATTGCAATGTTCTAGAGTTAATATACATACAATATTGCAATGTTCTAGAGTTAATATACATACAATATTGCAATGTTCTAGAGTTAATATACATACAATATTGCAATGTTCTAGAGTTAATATACATACAATATTGCAATGTTCTAGAGTTAATATACATACAATATTGCAATGTTCTAGAGTTAATATACATACAATATTGCAATGTTCTAGAGTTAATATACATACAATATTGCAATGTTCTAGAGTTAATATACATACAATATTGCAATGTTCTAGAGTTAATATACATACAATATTGCAATGTTCTAGAGTTAATATACATACAATATTGCAATGTTCTGGAGTTAATATACATACAATATTGCAATGTTCTAGAGTTAATATACATACAATATTGCAATGTTCTAGAGTTAATATACATACAATATTGCAATGTTCTAGAGTTAATATACATACAATATTGCAATGTTCTAGAGTTAATATACGGAAATTTTTATTTCCGTATATTAACTTTAGAACATAGCAATATTGTGTTTATTTTTAATTAGAGCATATTGAACGAACATGACAGCATACTTTGTATTTTTACGGATCGTGTTCTAATACAATACGTGTATTCAATTTTTTCAAGCCTTGCGTAGCATTTAAATCCATTTCCTTGAATTAATATCGCACCAGAGGTCGTGGGGTTGTTCCCCTGCATGCGGGCCAGGATAGTTTTCGTTTTGGCACAAATGCTAAGGGACTAACCAAACAGGGCGCTCGCATATTTGCTTTGTTTCTTAAACGGTCGTTAAATGAGTACCAGTTATCTCATTGCCTGTAAGGATTATAGTTCTGTGGGGTCTATACTGGAAATGAGTCGTAGACCTTTTCTATTTTTCGTACTTGTTACAAGGAGGTCTCCTTGTTTTTTTCATTTCCGCACTCATTGCCTCTAACATAAGGTAAGGGCGATACGGCCGAATCTGTGCAACTACTGTATTTTTTTAATTATCTTATTTAATTAATTGTTGCAGAAATCACGTTATTTTATTTTCTTCAATACTAGGCTCTTTTCACTGATAAATAAATAAAGATAAACCAACTTTACTATGGATATTCATAAAAATAATAAGATTTGTTGATATTTTTAAAAACACTAGCTACTGTACCATTTTTATGAATAGACTAACTACCATTGAAAACACTAGCTACCACAAAAATTAAACATGTAACGTGTCGGAAATATGTTCCCGAACATAAATCACTAGCCAAAATAGCTATACAAAGGCAGAATTATGGTGACACGGGTTAGTTACACTATTACCCCCCCCCCCCCCCAGTAAAATTTAATTAAATTAATAAGATATGGCAAACAACGAAAAGATCTTCACTTTTTTTATGCCGTTTCTATCTAATTTAATGATGCTCGCATGGCTTTTGGTGAGGTCAGATTGTAATAAGAGTTATCATTCTTACGAATACTGGAGTATAATTTAAAGTGCCAATCTGTGAATCTTATTGAGATGGTCATTTTGCTTAATGTGAAATATATAGATAGCTACAGCACATTATAGAAAAAAACCGTAGCAAGTTTGGTATATTGCTGTACCATAGGATAATACATAAAATTATATGAATATACTGCCACATATATTTTCTAGAATTCCGCAACAGAGCGATTTCTAAGAAAAGAGTATAATTTTAGAAAAAAATGGTATTATACAACATTTATAGATAGTCAGGTAGACAGAGGGGTCCACTGTGACTTTGGGTCATCACGCATTTTTATTTGCTTAAACTTTAGTCGGACCTTAGAGTAATCAAAATCCGTCGGGTGCCACTTCGGCACCTTCGGGGAACTTTTTATAATGCACTTAACCTAAGTTTCCATAGCAACAGGCATACAAGGTTTTATTTTGAGATATCTGCGACCTTGCACCTATTGCCACAGCTCTTGTTAATTATTCTGAATAAGATTTCTAGAAGATTAGTTCCCATAGCAACATTATTAATCATAAATTTTGGCCTTTGGGATGTTTATTAAGATATGCCAACTACTGTATTAAACTTTAGATTATTTATGTACCTATTTATAAAAGCAAACAATTATTATCACTGAGGGGTTATTAATCACATTTAGTTTTCAATTTAATTAGATGAGTTAGTTTACTCCTTTCAAATGCAAATTTTGACGTTTATCTATCCTACGTTTGCAGAAAATAGGTACAGTAGATTCAATGTACCATCTTTCTTTACTGCGTACCTATCTGGGTATCTATCCCAAATATTCTCCATTACTGGTATTACGAAAGATAATCAATCAGCTAGAAGAGTTGTATGTTTATTAAATTAATTATTTAAACGGAACATTGCTTTAAACATCGTATTTATTTTTACACTTTGAAGTGGTGCAGGTGCACGTAGTAGTACATGGTAGAGCGGCTATAGAGCAACCGCATCGATTGGACGATCAGGCACTTTCGGACTTGCAATTACAAGATATAGTTTTAAGGATCGAAATTGGGGCAATGGATGAGACGCCAGGATCCGGTATCAGTTTGTCATTGATCGCCATCCAACCAAACTTGTTAACAGCCAACAGTGGAGGTGCAGGATCATCAGCAGCTCTCCACAAAACAACTTGCAAAAGAGCCCGTTTTACATGTGGTACAGCGGCACTCTGTGTGGGGGGAAGGTTGAATAATTTCGGGTGTTGCTTCTTTGAAGTGAATAGCCAATGTCTAAGTTCATTCAGAGTATCCGATAAGCCACCACCATAGAGGTGTACTTGTAAATTTACAGCACCCATTCCGCATAATTTATGTGACGGGATCTACGGATCCCGGTTTATCCGTTGGGTTTTCTATCCACGCGTCCCCGCCGTGTGTGAAAGGTAAAAGAGTTCTGATGTTCGGTAATATGTATAAAGGTATAATATAGTCTGATAGTTGATATAGTATAGTACGACACTTTACCGGTAGATAAGTATGATGGCGGTAGCGGACGGTGACAGAAGTCCCCGTTCCACCCTACTGATCTGACTGAGTAAACTAACTGAATAGGGAAGCACCAACAGGTAATATATGTACTGCACAGTTGGCCATATTACTGTACCTAGTCGATGCTGTCCCCCCATTGGCTAATATCCCACTTCTCGCCCTTTCACCTTCCCTGGTGTGTTTCCCGTTGCCCCTGTTGTTCTCTCTCTGTTAGGGGTTTGGCCCCTGACCCTTATTGTGTGTGTCTCCTTTGGGGCCTATTGTCCCCGTTTACTGGGCTGACACGAGGTTGATTGGTAATCAACCTCGTGCTCCCAATATTGCTCAACGGCTTACTTTGTGGGTTCATGTTAGCGGAATTGGATAAGCTAACACTCCCCCCCATGCTATCTTCCCGGTGAGAAGATAGCATCCAACTAAAGTGCGCTACAATTCCGCTGGATCCCGATCTAGCATCGGGTGTGGGGTGGGTTATTTTCTTTCTCGGAGTCGGCTTTCCAGGCCGCTCCCTATGGGTATGATGTCACTACCCTCTGGCGTCTCGTGTCGGGCCGATCGTGCGCTTCTCTCACACAATTTTTGTTTCCCCAACACTCTCACCACTCTACTCCAACTCTCGCATACTCCCGGACCTCCTCGTCCCACACTCTTCCTCTCACTTCTCCTCCCCCACACTTGAATTGCGCCCACGCTCTCTTCGCACTCCGCACTATTACTCCATCCCTCCTTGACTACCTGATCCCTTCTGACGAATCTCACCCCCCCCTCCGTGCCGTCGCACTCAGGAAATGTGAAATCGTCTGGCGTCTTGTCCCTAGTGCCATAGTCAGTTAGCCCCCCAGTCCCAGTAGCTAATTGAGAAAGGTTGTATGACTATAGTACTTACACCACTCTCTCCGCACTCCGCACTATCACCTCTCCACTCTCTTGTCACTCCCTAAGGCTTTAATCTCTAATGCTACCCCTGTGCTATCATACTATCTACCTACTGCTTACTAACTCTAACTATCTAACTAACTCTGCTAACTACTAACTCTTACTACTTCTAGCTCTAACTGAGAGCCTCTAACTTTCTACTAGACTCTAACTAGCTCTACTAAGTCTAACTAACTCCTACTAACTCTCTACTTCTACTAAC
Organism: Nemertoderma westbladi; assembly: GCA_032718475.1. Taxonomy (NCBI): domain Eukaryota; kingdom Metazoa; phylum Xenacoelomorpha; order Nemertodermatida; family Nemertodermatidae; genus Nemertoderma; species Nemertoderma westbladi. Next base: position 52,693 of record JAUCBJ010004931.1, on the reverse strand, counting down.
TCTACTTGACTCCTCTGAGTCTACCAACTCTCTAGCCCTTTAACTAGAACTCCCTAACTCCACCCACTCTTCTAACTACGTGGCGCTTGCGGTGCCCACAACCACTCTACTATCTGGCACCCTATGTGCCCTTCTACTACTCAACTACCTCTCTAGCTCTACTACCTGGCACCCTATGTGCCTCTACTACACTACTCCTCTCTCTCTACTACCTGGCACCCTATGTGCCCTCTCTACTACTCTACTCTACTCTAACCCTCTAACTCTACTACCTGGCACCCTATGTGCCCGTCTCTACTACTCTACTCTCTGGCACCCTATGTGCCCTCTCTACTACCTCTAACACTCTAACTCTACTACCTGGCACCCTATGTGCCCTCTCTACTACTCTACTCTATCTCTAACTCTCTAACTCTACTACCTGGCACCCTATGTGCCCGTCTCTACTACTCTACTCTCTGGCACCCTATGTGCCCTCTCTGCTACCTCTAACACCCTACTCTACTACCTGGCACCCTATGTGCCCTCTCTACTACTCTACTCTATCTCTAACTTACTTCCTTTACATCCACTCGCCTGCACGTGACGCTCTGAATGCCGGCAGAGTGGGTACGTTAATCATGTGAACTACTACTAACTCTTACTAACTCTACTACTAACTCTTACTATCTGGCACCCTTCGTGCCCTTCTACTAACTCTTACTATCTGGCACCCTTCGTGCCCTTCTACTAACTCTTACTATCTGGCACCCTTCGTGCCCTTCTACTAACTCTTACTATCTGGCACCCTTCGTGCCCTTCTACTCCTCAACTACCTCTCTAACTCTTTTTGTGCCCGGCACCTCTTGTGCCCGGCACCCACCCTAATTAACATACCCTGCTCTTACATCAAACACGTCATCACGCCCGTGCCCCACTAAGTTCAACGCATTCCCTACTAACTCTAACTGCGTGGCGCTTCCGGTGCCCACAACCCTTCTACTGCTACTACTTTCTTTCTAACTCTTACTTTCTCTAACTAACTAGCGGTACTACGTACCCTTTAACTACTTACTCTCTTACTAACTATCGGTACTGCGTACCCTTTGACTACTTACTAACTCTAACTCTACTCTTACTAACTGGTACTACATACCTTCTTACTCTTACTAACTCTCTCTACTCTTACTAACCGGTACTACGTACCCTTTAACTCTAACTAATTCTCTCTACTCTTACTAACTGTCGGTACTACGTACCCTTTAACTCTAACTAATTCTCTCTTACGGTACTACATACCTTCTAACTCTTACTCTCTAGCTAGTTAGCGGTACTACGTACCCTCAACCAACTAACTATCCTAACTCTTACTCTCTAGCTAGTTAGCGGTACTACGTACCCTCAACCAACTAACTATTCTAACTCTTACTAACCAATGGTACTACGTACCCTCTGACTCTTACTCTCTAGCTAGTTAGCGGTACTACGTACCCTCAACCAACTAACTATTCTAACTCTTACTAACCAATGGTACTACGTACCCTCTGACTCTTACTCTCTAGCTAGCTAGCGGTACTACGTACCCTCAACTAGCTAACTAACTAACTAACTCTTACTCTCTAGCTAGCTAGCGGTACTACGTACCCTCAACTAACTAACTAACTAACTCCTACTAACTAATGGTACTACGTACCCTCTAACTACTCTAGCTAACTAGCGGTACTACGTACCCTTAACTAACTAACTAGCTGACTCTTACTAACTAATGGTACTACGTACCCTCTAACTACTCTAGCTAACTAGCGGTACTACGTACCCTTAACTAACTAACTAGCTGACTCTTACTAACTAATGGTACTACGTACCTCCTAACTCTTACTCTAACTAGCGGTACTACGTACCCTCTTACTACTCTAGCTCTCTCTACTAGCTAGCGGTACTACGTACCCTCTTACTCTTACTAACTCTCTAACGGTACTACGTACCCCTTAACTCCTACTCTCTAACGGTACTGCGTACCCTCTAACTCTTACTCTCTAACGGTACTACGTACCATCTAACTCTTACTCTCTAACGGTACTACGTACCTCCTAACTAACTAACTAGCGGTACTTACGTACCCTCTAACTCTCTAACTAACTAGCGGTACTTGCGTACCCTCTAACTCTCTAACTAACTAGGTACTACGTACCCTCTAACTCTCTAACTAACTAGCGGTACTTACGTACCCTTTAACTAACTAACTAAGTAACTAACTAACTAACTAACTCTTACTACCTAACTTCTACCTACTCTATTATTTAATTATTTTCTTATTTTTAATTAAATAATTATTTTATATTTTGTGCGTGGGAAGGGCGTCTCGCCCTCATTCCCACCCCCCTCAGTCCAAAACTTTGGACGACTAAAAACTCTCAGGTGCCCCTTCTTCCAGTAGGCACTCTCCTGCTGCCCTCCTATACGTCCTCTAACTCTTCGCCACACTCTCTTCGGTGCTACCTTTGCTGGCCTCCCCCTTCGTATGTGCGCTGGCATTAGAGCCCTCGACGACCCCCGCTCGTCCCTCGGTATACGCGGTGTCTGCCCATGTAATGCCCCCTCGCACTGTGTCAGTCCTGCGTGTGTATGCAACACGCCTCCTTCTACTTTCCCGACTCCCTTATGTTTGCTCATGGGCTTCTCTGCCCCTGGTTTAGTCCTTTCATATCCTCTCCCTTTCCAACACTCTCCGGATCTGTGTCCTTTTACCACACATCGATGACATAGTCCGTTTGCGTCTGTGTAGGCTACACGATCTCGTTTGGGCAACGCTTGCCAGTACTTGCAACTCCTGGTCTTATGGGTTCCGTCCCGATGTAATTGACATTGGAATCCTGGATTATAGCGTTTCCTGTATAGTCCTTCACGTATCGCGCTTAGGTTTATATGTACCGATTTAATGTTTTGGTTGTCTAGACTCGGCCTACTGGGTATATTGGGATTGTGTTTATTTTTGGTGTTATTTTCTTTCTGTCCCTGCCACGGTGTGGCCCTGCTACCAGCTAACTGTGGACTAGCAGTCCCCTGTACGGCCGCGTGTGGTGGTGACTGTCCGCACGACCTGTTCTCGTCCAGGGAGTTCGATGTTCTTGCTCCTATCGGGGTATATTGTCGATATTGTGATGGGGGAATGTCACCCTGTCCCCCCCCGGCCGGTATGTTTGGTACTGGGGTTGATGTTAATACATTGGGGCCCATACATCTATCTCCAATAACTCCCCCCTCCCCTGGATATATGTTATGTCCCTGTGTATTATAGTCATGCTGCTGTACCGATATAGGCCTACCTACCTCTCGCCTACCTACCGGTATGTACTCCGCGACTTCCGGGTTTAATCCCGTCGTTCGCGCTACCCCATCGCCTACTCTATCTCTCCCAGCATGGCCTATAATAGTATGTGCAGTAAGGCCTACAGTATGTCCTGCAGTCTGCATGTGCCCTTCCGAACCGAAGTTTATTCTTCGCGAATCTCGAATCTCCCCGCGACTACTGCACTCTCGATCGGCAGCTATATCCCGTCGGGAAGCTTCTCTTCGATCCCCTCTCCTGTTCTCGACTTTGTATTGGTACGTCCTGTACCCCTCTCTTGGCGTGCGGTGCGTTTCTCCGGGGCGACGGCAATCTCCCGAAGTTCGACCCCACTGACTCCCTGACTCCATCTCTACTGTCGACGGTCCGTTATCCGTCCTCGCACTGCTATCGTTCGTGGCGACACTTCTTCTACTATCTTCTCTTCTTCTCTTTTCTGTGTAGTATTCCGGCTCATGAGATCTCTCGTCGACCTCCCGGTTAAACTCCACTGTTCTTCTTCCCTCTTCTGATCGGGCTCGACGCTTCGCCTGCCCTCTCGCGACGTCAACCTGCCTCTCTCTGCTCGATCGCACGCCGCTGGGGATACTCGCAATCCCCCTATTACTCTCCGTCGCCGGGTGTTGCGGTTTACCTGATTCGGCCCGCGCATTATCCGCTGACGGCTGTGGGACACTCTCTGCCCCCCCTCTCTCTCTACTAACTTCTCGCGGTGGGGTGTCCGTAGCCCCCCCCCCCCACCCGCCACTTCTAACTTCACTACCTCTTACTACACTTCTACACCCCTCTTGTGGGGCATTCTCTGCCCCCCCTCTCTCGCCACTAATCTTATGTGGTGGGGCGCCGGTAGCCCCCCCCCCCCCCCCATTCGCCACATCTAACTTCACTATCTCTTACTTCGTCTCTACACCCCTCTCTAGTCGACACACTGTTTCTACTGCGGCCGGGTCTATTCACCCCCGCCTCTCTCTCTACTACTGCGTGGCCTACCAGGCCCACCTCGGGTTGGCTCAACCGCGCCACTTCCTGCCTACTAACTACGTGGCCTACCAGGCTGCCGTCTGCCGGGCTATACACGTCTGACGCGTTCACATTAATAGCACCATCCCCAATATTATTTGTTAAATCAATTAAATTATTAGAATTTGAAACGAGATTTAAATTATTTAAATTAGAATTATTTGAATTTTCAAAATTTAAATTATTGTTCGTATTATTTGAATTATTCTGAATATTTGAATTAACGTTATTATTTGAGTTTAAGTTTAAATTACTACTACCAGGTAAAATATTATTCGCTGCAATAAAGGGATTAGGGTTATCTAATACGGTACTATTAACATTAACTACTTCTAACATACTACTACTACCCCCCCCCCGCCCGTACGGCTACACCAGTTCTGGTTCTCTCGCCCGGTGCCTGTAAGTGGGGGCTCACTCTCTGATATCTCCAACCGCGCCAGTTCTAGTCGGCGCCGTTTAAGTTTGGCCCGATATTGCGCAAGCAGCGCCAGTCAGACAAGCAAACCATCCTGCGTACGTTGTTCCTTAAACTCTCTCTCTCTGCACACTCGGAACTCTCTCGCAAGCATCCCAGACCGCCTCGCCGGCTCACTCTCTATTCTCCCGATCATTATCCCGATATGCTCCCGATCTCTATGCTCCTCGGCCCTCTCTCTATCCTCCCTTACCAACTCTAATAATGCGGTTTGCTCTCTCAATTGCCCCTCTAACTGTTTCCGCTCTGCCGCCGCCTTTTCTAATTTATACGCCACGCGTTCACTCTCTCGCACCCTTCTTTCTTTTGCGGAGGATGTAGCAGACTTATCGGTTGCGACGGACTCCCGTCGCCCCTCCGTCCTACTAACTTTCCCCCGCTTCCCGGAACTTCCTCCGACCGACGAGACCGAATCCTCGGAGTTAACCTCGGATTCGCCCTCCCCGGGTCTCTTCCAACCCACTAACTTAACTTCCCTGGCATCGACTAAGTATGGCCCTATGTACACTACACCAGGCCCCATACCCCTACGTTCCCATAGCCCAAACAGTTCGAAGGCAACCCCTCTCGCTCTCTCCCCGGCCAGTTCTCTCTGCCCAGAACACACTAGGTGATCAAAGTATCTGTTCGACTCACCTAGTCCCTTTGTCATCCTGACCTCGTCTATCCTCGCCCCCTCCTTGGCCTCCTTTAGTAGTTCCCGGGTCGCGTTGTAGGCCCGTCGAAGTCGATCGGAAACCCCGACGTCCTCGTCGCCGACCTCTCCTCCATCTCTCCGGGTCCGACGTCGTACCGACGGCCCCACCGTCGCCGTTCCGGTGGACCGTTCGTCGTCCTCGGCCTGTGGCTGGCCGGCGACATCGGTACGTCGACCTTCACTCCGCGTCGACTCGTCTTCCTCTTCTCCTCCCGACTCGATTTCTCTTTGTAGACGACCCCCCACATCTTGGTTCGCCGGGTCGCTCGTTATCGATGTGGCGTCAATGTGCGTCGACGTGGTCGGCGTAGCATCGACCGGCGTCGTGGGTTCGTATCGTCTCGCCGTGGCCTCGCGGATCGTTAGATCGTCGTCCGGGGTCCGCGGCGGTGTCGTTCCTTTCTCTCGACTCATCTTCGTCTTTGGTGGTTGGCAGCCACAGTCTGTCAGTTGGTTGGATCTAGTTCTATCACTGTCAGACTGTTAGGGCAGCTGCTAGGATTCTATCACTGTCAGGGCAGCTGGGCGGATCTAGTTCTGTCACTGTGACGGGATCTACGGATCCCGGTTTATCCGTTGGGTTTTCTATCCACGCGTCCCCGCCGTGTGTGAAAGGTAAAAGAGTTCTGATGTTCGGTAATATGTATAAAGGTATAATATAGTCTGATAGTTGATATAGTATAGTACGACACTTTACCGGTAGATAAGTATGATGGCGGTAGCGGACGGTGACAGAAGTCCCCGTTCCACCCTACTGATCTGACTGAGTAAACTAACTGAATAGGGAAGCACCAACAGGTAATATATGTACTGCACAGTTGGCCATATTACTGTACCTAGTCGATGCTGTCCCCCCATTGGCTAATATCCCACTTCTCGCCCTTTCACCTTCCCTGGTGTGTTTCCCGTTGCCCCTGTTGTTCTCTCTCTGTTAGGGGTTTGGCCCCTGACCCTTATTGTGTGTGTCTCCTTTGGGGCCTATTGTCCCCGTTTACTGGGCTGACACGAGGTTGATTGGTAATCAACCTCGTGCTCCCAATATTGCTCAACGGCTTACTTTGTGGGTTCATGTTAGCGGAATTGGATAAGCTAACAATTTAATGGAATTCAAATCTGACTTCGAAATGCGAGGAAAATATATGTTATTTGGAACTCCTCCAGAGCTCCCTGTGGACGTCTGCAGTAACTCCATAGCTGTTGACTGTTGAGTGGGAGTCACGAAGACCATTTGGGGTAAATACATTTAGGTCAAAGTTATCAATCCGCGCGCAAATTGGTTGACGGTTTTTGTTAAAATCATCCAAAAATCGCCAGATGAAAAACCACGTTCTCCTGTAAATTTTGCAGCAGACTTTCCAAAACGTAGCACTTCATCATAGCTGGCAATATATCCTTGTGAATGCAAGAAATCTATAAGTTCCCGGCTTCCAAATAGATAATGAAGCTTTATAGCCATCCCAAAGTGTTGTCTGGTTATACACTCCACGTATTAGTGCCTGTATAGACTGCGCCGCCAAGGATACAGGTTTGTACTTTGCATTGGTGCCTGTATAGACTGTATATTCGTTGTGCCCGAAATGAACTATAGCAGGATTTATGATATTAGGCTGACACAGAAGTTAGGTCTATGCCTTCCAGGCGAAGTTTGATAGTTTCTGCTAAATTATCACCATGAGTTAGAATTAGCAAATCACAAACCCGGAGTAATTCTTCCTTAACAACCTCGGTCTCGCACTGAACCACCCTCTCCCAGCGATTAGGATGCCTACCATCTTTCTTTAGACAAACTTTACCACATATGACACAATCGCGCTCATATTTTATAAGTACATCAGAACGCAATTTTTTCACAGGTTGTTCTGGTAATTTCTGTGAGTTGGAAATGTGTCGTCGTTGTAACTCACGCTCTATGTTGATTCGAAGTATATATATTATGTAGAAATGCACTGTTTGTGAAAAATAACATTCAGTTCCGAATCGTTATTAAGTTTTCGCTGAAGAATCTCATTGAGGTTATCACTTTTTTTAATGTTCTTTATGCGAATAGGTCCTCCAGTGATTAGTGTTCCAGATGTTTTTCGGCAAAACAGACACAAATCATCCATCATTTAGCGCCGATTAAATAACAGTACATGATGTTGGGATGTTTCACCTTCGATCGTCCTATTATGATAAATATTTCGTCTTTTGAAACGTAAATAGGGTACTAGTTCGTCATGTCGAAACCCCCATCCAATTGTTTTCCACGAGATAAAACTTCTTTGATTTTTATATATTATTTTCTCGAACATAGTCAACATTCTATAATATTTTTATTCTAGCTTCTATTTATCAAAATACTAGCTATTAAAAAATTTTACTAAAAAACCAAAATATTTTATTTACAGTTTTTGCTTATTCTGGAATATTTTAGAAATTTCAATTTAGCTAAATTCATTTTCAACACAAATAAAACTGCTACCAACTATAAAAAACACTAGCTATGTAAAATACAAAACAAGTTACGTAATATTATTTTTTGATTTTATGAATAAATGTGCCGCTGTGTGCTGCCATAAAAAATACTAGCTATACCAATTTCAATAAATAAGACTAATGACCAATAAAGTGTGTGTGTAAACCAAGTTAAATTACGAGGCGGTAGGCAATATATAAACGAAGCGGTTAACGAAATGGCGGTGAACAATAAATATAACAAAAGAGCATAGGCGTAGGCCTACATACCGTTAAAATATTTGCAAAATACGGGTAATCAAAGCTTTCATATCACAGCTAAGTATACTGCAATTACAGTATATTGAGATCTAAACATACACAGATATACGTAGTTGTTTATCTCTGTTCTAGAACACTTAATTTAATTACTCCAGTAACAAACGTTTATAATTTAATGTAATTTTTGGAATAGGTTGACTAATTTGTAGGCCTACTTGTATTTTATGCTGTAAAAAAAATTCCCCAAGGTATCCCAACTGGCACCCGGTGCATATTTACATTATTATTATCAGGGAAGACATTGACAAAATAAAATTGCGTGATGACCCAAGTTCACGGTCCTCCCTTGAGCTCTATTTAGCGTCTACTGGACTAATAACATAATATACACTAAACAAATGATTCACAGTGAAGTCATTGTTTCTATAATGATATATTAAACTTGGTAATATTTATTATTATTGTTTGTTTGTTTACTGTTAATTTTCACATATTGCTACGGAAACTAGGTAAAATTATAATCGTATAATTTTAAAAAAATGTTCTATAAATATACGGAAATAATTAATAATTAATAATATATTATACAGTATACATACAATATTGCAATGTTCTAAAGTTAATATACGGAAATAATAACCTGAAGCGAATAAAACTGAATAATCACTGATGCCGTTCCAGAAGCAAATTAACCTGTATAATTACCGAGGCCGCAGGCCGTGGTTATTATATTAGGTTAATTTGCTGAAGGATAAGGCAGAAGTGATTATTACAGTTTTATTCGCTGAAGGTTTTTATTTCCGTATATTAACTTTAGAACATTGCAATATTGTGTTTATTGGTAATTAGAGCATATTGAACGAACAACATGACAGCATACTTTGTATTTTTAAGGATCGTTTTCTAATACAAAGGTACGCGTATTCAATTTTTTCAAGCCTTGCGTAGCATTTAAATCCATTTCCTTGAATTAATATCGCACCAGAGGTCGTGGGGTTGTTCCCCTGCATGCGGGCCAGGATAGTTTTCGTTTTGGCACAAATGCTAAGGGACTAACCAAACAGGGCGCGCGCATATTTGCTTTGTTTCTTAAGCGGTTGTTAAATGAGTACCAGTTATCTCATTGCCTGTTAGGATTATAGTTCTGAGGGATCTATACTGGAAATGAGTCGTGAGACCTTTTCTATTTTTCGTACTTGTTACAAGGAGGTCTCCTTGTTTTTTTCATTTCCGCACTCATTGCCTCTAACATAAGGTAAGGGCGATACGGCCGAATCTGTGCAACTACTGTATTTTTTTAATTATCTTATTTAATTAATTGTTGCAGAAATCACGTTATTTTATTTTCTTCAATACTAGGCTCTTTTCACTGGTAAATACATAAAGATAACATATACTGACAACATATATTTTCTAGAATCCCGTATCAGAGCAATTTCTAGGAAAATAGTATAATTTTAGGAAAAAGCAACATTTATAAAACATTTTTTTAAAATTATACGATTATAATTTTACCTAGTTTCCGTAGCAATATGCGAAAATTAACAATAAACTGTAATAATGTCACGATTTAATTATTTATTGATTATGTGTACGTTAATATTATTATTTTGGCACTTTACGTTGCTCCGTCGCCGTTGAGGAAAATTTCAATTTAACAATTATTAATACAGGTGAATAAAAAAATAATAAATATATTTATTCTTAACTTTTTTATTTTTGGCTCGAAAATTCCCCAAAATCATAGCATATCAAAAAAGTAACCCATTGGATTGCGTTAAATGTGCAATAATAATCGCTATTATTATTGTGTAATATTTAATTTTATATTTTGTTTCTTTGGAATTAAAAAATTCTAGAACGAACAAGCTACCGTTATTTCAAAGAGTTAAACCAAGGACATCAAAAAACACTAGCTTGAAGTCAAATGTGGGATACTCGCACTCGGTCGAAAAAACTTTTTTTTCCCAGATTGAATAGGATGGGAGCGCTAAAGTGGCCGCTTACATGATCATGGCACTTGTCAAGCAAAAGGTTCCCAAAATGAGATTTTTTCTAATGCAAATTTTATAGGTACTGGTCCAGTATGCGTACACCCACCACCAAATTTTTTGTACTAGCTAGTTTTTGATAATTTGTTTTATTGATATGTTCTAGAACTTATTAGCTATTTGTTCATAAAAAAATAATGTTGTAGAACAAATATTTTTTATTCTGGCGTCATGAAGAAGAAATACGGGCCAAAGAAAACCACCCTCCAGTAACACCTTGCCGAGTTTTGGTGGTGTCAACTGCATCAAGAGACGCCAATGAAAGACTTACTGAAGTTGATTGCTGAGCATTAAATGCTAGAACTTTACAGTAGGGATATTAAATATTAATGTGTCTAGTCATATTACTTGTAATTACTGAATATTATACGATACAATATGTCTATTAAAATCTATTTGTTAATAAAGTAAAATTTATTAGCTACCATCATAATTTTATTGAAAAATTTCAAAATATTAAAAAAAATTATTTTATTTATTTTATACCAACCATCCCTGGCATTTTAAGAACAAAGCAGGCTTTTCTCTAAAACATGTTCTAGAACAAAAAACATTTGTTCTGGAACATTGTTTTTTCAAAATCAAATAGCTAACATGTTTTGGTAGGCCTACATTTCAAAAAATGAAATTATCAAAAACTAGCTAGTACAAAAAATTTGGTGGGGGGTGTACGCATACTGGACCAGAACCAATTTTATATTTAGAAATACATTATAAATTGATTCTAGCAGGTTTTATTTCTTTTCTAGAAAATGTTCTAGAAAATAAGTAGATATGTTTTTTTATGGTAGGCCCTAGGTAGTGTTTTTTTACCAGCTAGTATTTATTGAAATTATAAAAATGGTGAAAAAATTTATATTTCATGTTTAATCTACACCAGTTTACAGATTATATTTTTTTTTTAAAACACTAATAAAGGAACTGTTAAAAAATGGCAGGGGTGTCAACAGGGCAAAGTAGGGATCCTTTTGATTTACTAGTGCCAAATTTTCTTTTCTCTCCAAATTCTCTTCAAAAAAACAGTAGCTCTCTAAAAAAAACACTAGCTACCATAATAAAAAATAACAAACAAACAGTTGTGTGGTACCGGTACTAGTGTGTTTTGTGCACCCCCCCCCCCCCCCCCCCCCCTCAAATGTTTTATACTAGCTAGTTTTTGTTACTTTTTTTTGTAATGTTCTAGAACATATAGGTAATCTATTTATTTAATATAAAGATTTTTGTTCTAGAACAAAAAATAGAAAATCTTTTCCATTTTTTATTGTATGTTATCTTTGTATAAATTATTTAAACTAGCTAGTTTTTGTTTCCTTTTTAAAAAAAAAATGTTCTAGAGCATATTATTTATTCATTTAATATAAAAATTTTGTTCTAGAACAAAAAAAACAAAAAAAAACTAGTTAATTTGTTAATTTTGTTAATTTTTTATTCTATGTTATCTTTGTATCACATATGTAATAAAAATCACTAGCTAGAATGAAAATTTGTAGTTGTTAGTAATTGTTTTTAACACTTACTAATGAAATAAAAAAAAAACACCACAACATAACATTTTTTTAAAATGTTCATGAACAAAAAATATTTGTTCTAGAACATTACTTTATACAAAATTAAATAGACTATATGTTCTAGAACATTTTTTAAAAAGTAAGAAAAACTAGCTTTGATAACTTCAAAAATACCTAATTAACTAATTTTGTTCTAGAACAACAATTATTTGTTCTAGAACTAAATTAATAAAATAAATGAATAGACAATATGTTCAGCCCTCTGTGGTCGACCACACTGACCTCGACCCAGAGGTGTTCCGGGACAACCTCGCCTTGAGGTACGGACGGACGCCGCCGGGCCTCCCGGCAAAGTGCGAGGGGTGTGGGGAGTCGTTCTCGACGTCCCACGCCCTTAATTGCAAGTCGGGGGGCCTGATCATAAAGCGGCACAACGAGGTGTTCGGGGACCTCATTGCGTCTGCGTTCGGGGGCTCATGCGTCCAGCGGGAGGTTACGTTGGCGTCCGGATACCTGGACAGACAGGGCCGCGAGTTGGGTGGAGTTAGGGCGGATCTCCTGGCGAGGGGAGTCTGGGCCGAACAGAGGTTGGCGTCTTTCGACATTGCGATTGTTAACGTTGACGCCCCCTCATACGTTAATCGGTCCCTGGACTCCGTACTCGAGCAGTGAGTTCGTTCTAAGATGGTCCATTACAGCGGGATGTGCGAAGATCGTCGGATCTCCTTCACCCCCCTAGTCGGAACCACCGACGGGGTGTGGTGCAAGGAGGCCGGTATTCTGATCCGCCACCTCGCTGAGACCCTCCTGGCCCGGCAGCGGGGGATGCGCGAGCGAGGCCTCGCTTGTGTGTTAGGAGGAGTGCGGAGGCGTTTACAGTTCGCGCTTCTGCGCTCGAGCTCCCTGTGCCTGCGCGGTGGTAGGCGGCCATGGATGGCGCTTGGATTTGGGGATGTTGCCGGTCTGCGGGGGTCTGACCTTCCTGATCGGTACTGCTCCCTTGCCTCTGAGCTCCAACATATCCTTCTGGTGCTTTGGTGGTAGGCCCGATGATATTTGTGTGGTGGTGGAATTAACTTTGTTATTTTTGGTGCACATCTTTTTAATTTATGATTTAAGATTTCATGTCGTTTTATTTAATGCTTATTCTTATTGACTAATATTAGTAATTTGGATAGACAATATGTTCTAGAACATTTAAAGAAAAAGAAATAAAATCTAGCTAGTATAAAAAAATTGGGTGGGGGGGGGGGGGTGTGCATAAAACACACTGGTACCCAGTTGTGTTTGATGTTCTAAATACGTTTTATTTTTTTAATATCTTATGAAAAGTACTAGCTAACACAAAATCAAAATTACTAGCTGCCATCCTACTGTTAGAAGGTCAAATATTTGTAATAGAAAAAAAATTCACGATAAAAGCCTTTTTCATATGAAATAAATTGGTCAAACTATGGGTACCAAATTAAGGTGTACCAATGCCCACAAAATGTGGTATCGGAAAATAAAAATTTAAAATAATGGAGGAGTACCGTAAACCGATCACTTCAAACATTTTGTAACAATTTCTAACCATAGGAAGGCCATAACCTGTGTTTTTACTGTTTGATTGTAACATTATGTAATCTACCTTTCAATTTCAAATAGGGAAGCTGCCATTTTGTTGTTGCCATTTTTTTTTTACCTAAAGAAATGTCGAAGTCACCCCATTACTTGGAGTGACTTCGGCATTACATTTTGTTAGTAGTTAAGCCGAATTATACCCTCAAATGGGGTGACTTCGGGTACTTTTTATGTTTTAAAAACGTGCCTATGATAATGGCCATAAAAAACTGTATATATATATGGATCAATTAACAATACATATAATGTTTTTTTATGGTCATTAACATGGGCTCGAATGTAGCAAATATAATCTAACAATGAATAATCGAATTTAACAAACTTTAACAAACAAATATCTTGTAAAATTAAATGCGCAGTACAAATGAAAATACTGTACATAAAAATGTTGAGATAATAATTAAAAACCTATAGGAATAAGTATAACATTGCATTAAAAACCTATAAGAATTTAAGTATAACATTGCATTAAAAACCTATAAGAATAAGTATAACATTGCATTAAAAACCTATAAGAATAAGTATAACATTGCGTTAAAAACCTATAAGAATTTAAGTATAACATTGCATTAAAAACCTATAAGAATAAGTATAATATTGCATTAAAAACCTATAATAATAAGTATAACATTGCATTAAAAACCTATAAGAATTTAAGTATAACATTGCATTAAAAACCTATCGGAATAAGTTTAACATTGCATTAAAAACCTATAAGAATAAGTATAACATTGCATTAAAAACCTATAAGAATAAGTATAACATTGCATTAAAAACCTATAAGAATTTAAGTATAACATTGCAGCATTAAAAACCTATAAGAATAAGTATAACATTGCATTAAAAACGTATAAGAATTTAAGTACAACATTGCATTAAAAACCTCTAAGAATAAGTATAACATTGCATTAAAAACCTATCGGAATAAGTTTAACATTGCATTAAAAACCTATAAGAATAAGTATAACATTGCATTAAAAACCTATAAGAATAAGTATAACATTGCATTAAAAACCTATAATAATAAGTATAACATTGCATTAAAAACCTATAAGAATTTAAGTATAACATTGCATTAAAAACCTATAAGAATAAGTATAACATTGCATTAAAAACCTATAAGAATTTAAGTATAACATTGCAGCATTAAAAACCTATAAGAATAAGTATAACATTGCATTAAAAACCTATAAGAATTTAAGTACAACATTGCATTAAAAACCTCTAAGAATAAGTATAACATTGCATTAAAAACCTATCGGAATAAGTTTAACATTGCATTAAAAACCTATAAGAATAAGTATAACATTGCATTAAAAACCTATAATAATAAGTATAGACTGGGAGAAACTCAGAACTGACAATGCTGTAAAGGATGCTTATACAGTAGAAGTTCAAAACCGCTTTGAAGCACTTCAGTCAATGGATGAAGACCAATCCACCGATTCAATATACCAGAATATAATAACAGCTCACAAGGAATCAGCTAAGAGGCATATCCCCCAGAAACCTAAACGAAAACAGTATGTGCCATGGCAAAACTCTGAGGTTACTTGTAAGAGAGAAGATCTTAAGATAGCCTACAAAGTTAAAACCGAACAACCAACAACCGAAAGCATTAACAAGGTTGAGAAAGCTAAGGACGATCTTAAATTGGCCTACAACATCAGCCAGGGAAAGTACATACAGGATAAAACTGAAGCAATTACAACTGCTCACATACAGCAACAATCAAGACTTACCTGGCAAACTGTAAATGAGGTATCTGGTCGGAAAAGTTGTGCAAAGGGGCGCCTCAAAGCCGATAGTCCTGAAGAACGTGTTGGGAAGTGGAAAAATCATTTCAGCAACTTGCTTGGGCAGCCACCAAACATCGAGGTCAGCCCTACAAGGAAAATATATGACAAGACACTACCTATAGAAACAGGGGACTTCACACCTGCCGAACTCCAGAGAAGCATTAAAAGCATGTCCAATAATAAAGCGAGTGGATTAGATGAAATCCCAGCGGAGGTATGGAAAACCGGAGTGCTAAATAGACCATTATTGAATGTTTGCAACCGGATGTTAAAAGGGGAAAAGCCACCACCAATTTGGACTAAAGGTCAACTAAAGCCTCTCCCCAAGAAAGGAGACCTCGGCATACCAACAAACTATCGTGGGATCTGTCTGCTTGTGGTAGCTGCCAAAATATACAATAAAATGATTCTATATAGGATTAGGCCTCACATAGAGAAACTACTGCGTAAGAGCCAAAACGGATTTCGACCAAGTAGATCAACAATAGCTCAGATACTTGCACTACGGAGACTGATTGAAGGAATTAAGTCAAAGAATATCCCCGCAGTCATGACTTTTGTGGACTTCAAGAAGGCATTCGACTCCATCCATAGAGGTAAAATGCTCGAAATCCTAAGAGCTTATGGAATACCAGGAGTAATTGTTGCTGGCATTGGCTGGTTATATTGTGACACAGAAGCGCAGGTACTCTCACCAGATGGTGAAACTGAGTTTTTCTCAATCCTGGCTGGCGTACTGCAAGGTGACACATTAGCACCATTACTATTTGTAATTGTGCTGGATTACGCAATGAGGACGGCCACAAAGGGTGAAGATCTGGGATTCACACTTCAAGAACGCAGAAGTAGTAGATATCCGGCAACTACAGTCACAGACACCGACTTTGCGGATGACATCGCCCTGCTCTCTAATACGCTAGCAGATGCACAGCTTCTACTAAATAAAGTGGAGAGGGCTGCTAAGGAGGTTGGATTGCATATAAATGCTACCAAGACCGAATTCATGACCTTTAATGTTGATGGAAACTTGACAACCATTGATAATAATCAACTAAGGAAGGTCGATGACTTCCAGTACCTTGGATCATGGATAGAGAGTAGCAAAAAGGACATAGAAGTTAGGAAAGCAAAGGCTTGGGTAGCTCTATCAAAAATGGATACCATCTGGAAATCAGATCTCTCCAGGCACCTGAAGACTAAGTTCTTTCGAGCCACAGTGGAAAGTGTATTTTTATACGGGGGT
Source organism: Nemertoderma westbladi (assembly GCA_032718475.1). Taxonomy (NCBI): domain Eukaryota; kingdom Metazoa; phylum Xenacoelomorpha; order Nemertodermatida; family Nemertodermatidae; genus Nemertoderma; species Nemertoderma westbladi. The sequence goes on along the minus strand of JAUCBJ010004931.1, from coordinate 36,231 downwards.
GAGACCTGGACACTGACTAAATCACTTGAACAACGAATTGATGGTTGCTACACAAGACTACTAAGGGCAGCCCTAAATATCAGCTGGAGACAACACATGACAAACGCCGAGCTTTATGGTACAATACCACCTGTATCAACCACCCTCCGTGAACGCAGATTAAGATTCAGTGGGCACTGCTGGCGAAGTAAAGACGAGGTCATACCAGATCTACTTCTCTGGCAACCAACTCATGGAAAGCGTAGTCGTGGACGACCGGCCATAACATATATAGATCAACTTGAAAGGGATACTGAACTTGGGAGAAACGAAATTGCGACAACTATGGAGAATCGGGAAGCCTGGAAGGATCTCATTTCCACTGTCCGAGTTCGCTCGACCTAGTAGTAGTAATAATAAGTATAACATTGCATTAAAAACCATTAAGAAATTAAGTATAACATTGCATTAAAAATCTCTAAGAATAAGTATAACATTGCATTAAAAACCTATAAGAATAAGTATAACATTGCATTAAAAACCTATAAGAATAAGTATAACATTGCATTAAAAACCTATAAGAATTTAAGTATAACATTGCAGCATTAAAAACCTATAAGAATAAGTATAATATTGCATTAAAAACCTATAAGAATAAGTATAACATTGCATTAAAAACCTATAAGAATAAGTATAACATTGCATTAAAAATCTATAAGAATTTAAGTATAACATTGCAGCATTAAAAACCTCAAAGAATAAGTATAACATTGCAATAAAAACCTATAAGAATTTAAGTATATCATTGCATTAAAAACCTATAAGAATTTATAGTCAAGTAGACAGTGGCGACCACCGTTCAAATTGGGTATGACTGCAGTTTTTTGCTGAAAGTGTTAACTTGTATAAGCCATTTGAAATTATATTATATTTCACATACTCCACACTGAGCATTTTTTCTAGAACACTATTTATCTTAACGACAGATGTTTTACATAGCAACAATAATAAGTTAACCTGCATGGGTATATTTACCTATTGAGACTATGGTCATTCATGAATAAGAATAAACTAAGCAGGAGAAACTAAAATTTTAAGGAATAAGTATTATGGTTGCAGTTAGGAGTTACAAATTTTGTGTTAGCGGATCCACTCCGCTATGCATTCCAACCACAAAATGGGGGGGGGGGGGGGGGGCAATTTACCACGTTGGCTATCAAGGTACCCAACAGGGCGAACAATCCACCTCAGTGGCTAGAGGCTAACCCAAGGTCTAAGGGAGGTAGATCCATGGGGTGGTAAGTAGCCAATGGGAGGCCAGCAGATGGCAATGAGTATCGGTTGGAGGCCAACAATGCGTCAGCCTATTTATTAGGCTGTATTTTTCCCTTTAAATATATTAACGGTTACGTGTATTCCAACCAGTTGGCATTTTACTCATTATAGTAGAGGTGAAATAGTTTCCGCCGCTACGCTGTGCTGTTGCCACTACCGGTAACTATTCATCAGTCTATAGTCAATCGATTAACAACAGCAAAGTTCAACAGACAAACTCTTTATTCACCACCTACGGCCAAGTCAGTCCATCCATCAGTCAGCCAGCGTGCGTGTAGGAACAACCACCACCAAGTCAACCGGTCGGGATCTCGTGCCAACTGAGATCCCGTCACATTTTGTAACATATTCGTATCCTGTTTAATTTTTCATAATAATATATTTATTTACACGTCATGACAGTCCTTATTCGCACACATGCAATAAAAATTTAAAGCCCAATTTAGAAATTGCTGCGTCAACATCTAGTGGCGGCTGTATATTATTGTCTTCAGCCGCTCTCCAAAATAATACTTGTGAGCATACTCTTCTTATAGTATTGACTGCTGCAGTATCCATTGGATGTAAACTTCATATCTGAAATATATATACTTTCTTTATATTTTGTGCATGATATTTAATTTAAAAGTTAAAGTTCAAGTTAAAAGTTCTAGGAATCGAAATTAATCTCTCTCTAGAGAAGAGTAAGGGGAAGCTATGGACCTTTCAATACCCTAATGGAACCAAAGCACAGCTGGATTACATCCTTATAAACAAAAAGTGGAGAAACAGCATGATCAACTGCCAGCCATACAGCTCGTTCAACCTAATTGGTTCGGACCACAGAATTGTGACTGCAGAGATCAGGCTCAGTTTGAGAGACAGCAAACCCAGGACAAGCAAGCAAATGAAATATGACTGGGAGAAACTCAGAACTGACAATGTTGTAAAGAGGATGCTTATACAGTAGAAGTTCAAAACCGCTTTGAAGCACTTCAGTCAATGGATGAAGACCAATCCACCAATTCAATATACCAGAATATAATAACAGCCCACAAGGAATCAGCTAAGAGGCATATCCCCCAGAAACCCAAACGAAAACAGTATGTGCCATGGCAAAACTCTGAGGTTAATTGTAAGAGAGAAGATCTTAAGATAGCCTACAAAGTTAAAACCGAACAACCAACAATCGAAAATATTAACAAGGTTGAGAAAGCTAAGGACGATCTTAAATTGGCCTACAACATCAGCCAGGGAAATAACATACAGGATAAAACTGAAGCAATTACAACTGCTCACATACAGAAACAATCAAGACTTACCTGTCAAACTGTAAATGAGGTATCTGGTCGGAAAAGTTGTGCAAAGGGGCGCCTCAAAGCCGATAGTCCTGCAGAACGCGTTGGGAAGTGGAAAAATCACTACAGCAACTTGCTTGGGCAGCCACCAAACATCGAGGTCAGCCCTACAAGGAAAATATATGACAAGACACTACCTATAGAAACAGGGGACTTCACACCTGCCGAACTCTAAAGAAGCATTAAAAAGCATGTCCAATAATAAAGCGAGAGGATTAGATGAAATCCCAGCGGAGGTATGGAAAACCGGAGTGCTAAACAGACCATTATTGAATGTTTGCAACTGGATGTTAAAAGGTGGAAAAACCACCACCAATTTGGACTAAAGGTCAACTAAAGCCTCTCCCCAAGAAAGGAGACCTCGGCATACCAACAAACTATCGTGAGATCTGTCTGCTTGTGGTAGCTGCCAAAATATACAATAAAATGATTCTATATAGGATTAGGCTTCACATAGAGAAACTACTACGTAAGAGCCAAAACGGATTTCGACCAAGTAGATCAACAATAGCTCAGATACTTGCACTACGGAGACTGATTGAGTTAAGGAGGAGACTGATTGATTGAATTAAGTCAAAGAATCTCACCGCAGTCATGACTTTTGTGGACTTCAAGAAGGCATTCGTCTCCATCCATAGAGGTAAAATGCTTGAAATCCTAAGAGCTTATGGAATACCAGAAGTAATTGTTATATTGTGACACAGAAGTGCAGGTACTCTCACCAGATGGTGAAACTGAGTTTTTCTCAATCCTGGCTGGCGTACTGCAAGGCGACACATTTATCACCATTACTATTTGTAATTGTGCTTGATTACGCAATGATGACGGCCACAAAGGGTGAAGATCTGGGATTCACACTTCAAGAACGCAGAAGTAGTAGATATCCGGCAATTACAATCACAGACACCGACTTTGTGGATGACATCGCCCTGCTCTCTAATACGTTAGCAGATGCACAGCTTCTACTAAATAAAGTGGAGATGGCTGCTAAGGAGGTTGGATTGCATATAAATGTTACGAAGACCGAATTCATGACCTTTAATGTTCATGGAAACTTGACAACCATTGATAATAATCAACTAAGGAAGGTCGATGACTTCCAGTACCTTGGATCATGGATAGAGAGTAGCAAAAAGGACATAGAAGTTAGGAAAGCAAAGGCTTGGGTAGCGCTATCAAAAATGGATACCATCTGGAAATCAGATCTCTCCAGGCACCTGAAGACTAAGTTCTTTCGAGCCACAGTGGAAAGTGTATTTTTATACGGGGGTGAGACCTGGACACTGACTAAATCACTTGAACAACGAATTGATGGTTGCTACAAAAGACTACTAAGGGCAGCCCTAAACATCAGCTGGAGACAACACATGACAAACGCCGAGCTGTATGGTACAATACCACCTGTATCAACCACCCTCCGTGAACGCAGATTAAGATTCAGTGGGCACTGCTGGCGAAGTAAAGACGAGGTCATACCAGATCTACTTCTCTGGCAACCAACTCATGGAAAGCGTAGTCGTGGAGGACCGGCCATAACTTATATAGATCAACTTGAAAGGGGTACTGAACTTGGGAGAAACGAAATTGCGACAACTATGGAGAATCGGGAAGCCTGGGAGGATCTCATTTCCACTGTCCTTGTTCGCTCGACCTAGTAGTAGTAGGGAAGAATCGACACAAATAACAACTCCTTACTCCCAAAAGTAAAACTATATCATTTCCTATGACTTTCGCTTATTGTTTTGGTAAGAATAACATGCTACTGTAACCTGCTTCTTTCCCTAAATTGGAAATTTAACATATTGAGACGAAATAGTAATTAGCCTAGGCTAGGTGGGATTTGCATCAAGTTTCCCCCCTTTCCTGTCTCAGTCTCCCTCTTCAATAGCTGCTACCCGAAGGTAGGGGTGGGTGCTACAGTACTCCTATCCCAAGGTTTGCTCCCAGTAATTCAACACAGATGATCGTTTGTACCGTCCATCCATTCCCAGTTCTGCAAATTCAGCAGAAAGCAATTCCGTCAATGTATCAATTGGTGGAGTAGGAATTCTGCCAAGTCCATTTGCACTTCTGACACTAAACCCCATCAAATATAAAAATTCCAGGATCAAAAACTCATAATTACCCCACAACATTTTTGATAGGAATCACAAGACAACAGCAATGTGTTGCTACAGTCCAAACAATGTATTAGAGCCAGAACAAGCAGTCGTCAAGGACTAGAAGATCTGACTGGACTTATAAAGTCATTCCGAAACGAATTGTTAAAGTCATTGCTTGTGATCTGAATGCAATCAGAAGAAATGGGTATAAGAGTATGCACCCATTTCTGCATAACAGAAATGGGTGCTTACTCTCATATAATAGGAAAAAATGTGAAGTGATACTAACAAACACCGCATTCGAAAAGAGTAAGGGGAAGCTGTGGACATTCAACTTAAGCTAATTTAAGCGAATCAACTATGACTGGTAGAAATTTAGAACTGATAATGCAATATAGGAAGCTCGAGAGAAGATCTTAAAATATACTACAAAGTAAAAACTGAACAACCAACAGACGAAAACATCAACAAAGTTGAGAAAGTTTAGCAGCTTGGACATCCAGAACCCAATACCATTACGTACTAGCAGCATTATTACAGTAGTGTAGGCCTAAAGTAAAAGTATAAGTGCAGCCTCCAAACATCGAGTTCAATCCTACCTACAAGGAAAATATATTGCAAGACGCTTCAACCTTCCGTACTCCAGAGAAGCACCCTAGAATACTAACCTATAGAATACGAATACGTTTTGTAGCACATTGCATCTCTAGAAAACTCTCTAATTAAGTCTCTAAATAACCTATTGAATAAGTAGAACATTGCATAAGTAGGATATTGCATTTATTAAGTCTCTAATAAGAATTCTCGTCTTTCTCTTCCAATTTGATGCACACTCTAAAGAAGGGCTGGGAATGTGTTCTTCGGAATCCCTCCTTTGACCCTAGTTTCTTTCCGCCAGTTGTTCAAAATGTTCCTCCAGATAACCTTACATGGCCGAAAGACTGCGACATCTAAAGGTTGTAGGATGTGAGTAGAATTTGGCAAAACAAAAATGAATCAGATGTTAACTTCTAGGCATTTTTCTATCACAGTAATTGATTGGTGAGATGAGAGGTTATCCCCAATTAAAAAAACAGGTTTACCGGTATCAGGGGAACGATATTTCATGGCATAGGGAAGAAATACTTCAAAGAACCATCGTTCGAATGTAACCATGTCCAACCATCCACTCAACGTGCTATCATAAAGAGTCCCACTAGGTCCGTTTTTGGTTCACTCAGAATAACAGTTTTGCGCTTTATATACTACCATTGGGGGCACGAAGTTGCCGTTAGCACTTGCACAAAACATCACACTTGTAGCTGCTTTAGAGTTATCAATTTTTATTTTTATACGGTTACGCCCACGCCGACAAATTACTTTTTTACTACCAGGGTTGTCGGTGAAATTTGTCTCATCGTAATTGAATATATTACATTGGGCTGTTCCAGGGGAAATGGCGTTTTCCAAATTATCAAAGTAATTTGTAACAGACTCAGAGGTTATTTCGGCACGGCTGGGTTTCACATTTTCCGCTGAACGAGATGTTAAATTGTGCATGAGTTTGAAACTGTTTATCCAATCAAGCCCTGGCGTGTTCTTGTTAAAGGACCTTGCAACAACTCCTTTGCGATTTAAGTAACTTTGGACCAGCAAGCACAGATCAACGTTATCAACAGGGCATTTACATTCAACCAATACACCAATGATTTTAACTTAGATTTGCTCTTCAACCATGTTTAGGACAGGCTGCCTGCCCACCTTGTTTAAGGGTGTGTTTTTTTAAGTTTATCATGGAGTGTTGCTCACGTGGAACCTTGAAGAACTTTGAAAGAGTTGATTCGCCTTTCTGGACACTACTAATAGCTGCAAGCAAATTTTCTTCCGTGTAATTAGTTCGATTAGGCCTTGCACCCCTCACTCTCTTGTAAACTCTAGGCATAATACTGTAATAACAGCTATCAGCAGATATATAAATATTATCTTCTAATGTGGATGACTGTTTAGAGCAGGTGGCCTATGAACTGAAAACAGAACAGACCATAGGCCTATGGTACCAGCCGGCTACCCCCTACCCCCCCCCCCCCCCCCCCCCCTTAATACCAATTTAGCTAGTGCAATATAGGAAGCCTATTTACACAACTTATCTACTGAACGGGTGCATGTGTAATCTCGCCCATCGAATTTGTCGACCTAAAAAAACCCTTATCCCCAAAATTTGATTTGTTATATTATAAACTATTGTGGTTTTTAAACTAAAACAAATAAATAAATTACACCTAAAATCAATTCAGCAGGCCTTTTATTATGCGAAAAATCTTCCCTAACATTATTGGAAATTAATGAATTTATGAAATTTCCTTGAAGTAGAATTGTATAATTTTTTTACATCAATTACCTTTATATTCTGTATTTTGAAATTTTTGAAATGTTTAAAAATTGGATGCGACTTAAAGTTTGTAGATACCGAGATATAACAATTTATGTCTGATATAAGCCAGTGTCAATTTTATGATTCCCCATTGAATTACAGCATAATTGTTGCAATTAATTAAATTATTCTGGAACATTACTAATTTGCTACTTATTCTTCCCTATTCAAAATATAATGTAATTTATACAAAATTGTTTTTTATAGCGTTAAGAAAAAAAACACTAACTGCCACCGAAAACACGGGCTACACGAAAATTTAACGTATTTTTTAAATTTCTTCTTATTACATGCTCTATTGAGCTTATTTCTATCTTATATCATTTACATACACATTCTAATTATAAAAAAGTAGCAAAATCTAGCTACTTTTAAGATTTTATAGATTATGGTTTCATTTTATTTTAAACTATAGGTATCACCGCCTCACAAGATATATACAGTACATGCAAGTTTTTGCTATTTCTTTTCGGAAATATTCTAGAACATGTTAGCTAATTTAAAGAAATATAAATTATTCTAGAACAAATATTTTATGTGAAAGAACATTTTTAAAAATAATATAAAATTTACTACTATTTTCCTTATTGATAAATGTTCTAGAATATACATTAAAAATATGTTTTTTTTAATTATTTTAGAATTAGTTTCATCGAATTTTAATCGTAAACGGGAAAGCTGGGGAAGGAGTAAATTATAATAGCAATTAAAAACCAGAACAGCGAACAATTGGGTTTCTTTGTGAAGAAGCTTCTTAGCTATAATCTTCTTAGCTATAGAAAAACATTTAACTTTTACAACCAACTTTTACAACCAGTCAGGTCTACTATGATCAGGTCATTGACCCAGAAAACTGTAATAATTGTGCTCTCTCATTTCTAATTTCCACTGCGACCTGCACCTGAGAGCAAGGGCGTAGGACATGGTCCAGCAGATAATCTGTATAGTATTATAGCTCATGTGCTTGAGAGAGTAGGTAAGGGTGATAGACCCAATATCTGAAGGTATTGCGACACCCACCCTGTGAGTGGCAAACCAGAGTGTGGTATTTACCCCGAGAGATGATTCGGCAAGCCCCAATCTCACCATGGCACATATCAATAATACGGAGGTCTAGCCACTAGAGGCCAGGGAATTACCGCACACAAATGGTAGTACTGTGAGGATCTCTCTAGAGCACAGAGAAAGTTCTGGCTCATATGGATTACAGGAGTCAAGAATGCAGTTAAGGCTTCATCTAGGTCCCTTGAATAGGCTGTACTCTAATAATCTTCAGGCGCTTTATGCCATCAATGATGATGATAACAGCAGGGAATCATCCCAGGCTTATAAATCGATCAACTTACTGACAAATAATTTGGTACCATTTACCAAGAAGGTACTAACACTCTACTAAGGATCTTTTCGTGGAATCTCGTTGATCTCGATTGCTGCAAAACTATATAGGCCTATAATAGAAATCGATTAAATCGCATCATGTATCCCATTGAGAGACTTCTACTTGGAAATTAGAATGGGTTCTGTAAAGGTTGTTGGATAATTGGATAACTAGTTGAAGATACATAATTTAAGAGTTATCAAAAAAGAAAGATACATATGGCTGTTATATTTGTTAACTTTTTCAAGCCCTTTGATTAAGTCTCTCAGTCATATATGTTTAGCATACTTGCATTGATAGGGATCCCTGAGGAAATTATTGCAGCAATAAGCTCATTTTACAATGGTTAAATGTCTTTTGTGTCTGCCATTGCATTGGTGGAGATACAGATCCATTCTAAGTTTTAAGGAGAGTCCACAGGTTGACACACTTGCACCATTATTATTCATAATTGTGGTTGACTATTTTATATGCATGTCCTTAGATCATCATAATGAAGATGAGGTGATTATAACGCCACCTACTGGCATCAGACCAGCCAAGCATCTAACTGATCTAGACATTGCTGATCACGGATCATGGATCTGGAAGTCAGGTGAGGGAGGACCTTCGAATCTGTAAGGGAAGGCATGGGCAGCAAATCCTGTCCAGGATTTGGAAGTCATATAGAATACATTAGAAACTTAAGGTTTGATTATTTAGAGGATCAGAAGCACCAGTACTCATAATGTGGGAGTCCATGCATGCGGGGCTCTATCCAATGAGGACACTAAATCTCATGATAGCACATCAACAGGAATAGGAATACTATACCACATAAACAGGAATACTATGTCAAGTACAATGCACACATCTCCCACCAGACACTATACTGCATTGGAGATGACTCATTGGTCCCCACAAATTTGCCAAGTCAAACAAAGCCACCTCCACCCCACAGGACATTGCATCAACCATGACGAACTGCCTGTGCACAATCTCAGGAGCTTCAGGAGAAAATTAGGCATGGTGGAAAATGGTCCCCCCAAATTTGCCAAGTCAAACAAAGCCACCTCCACCCCACAGGACATTGCATTCACCATACTGTATTACAGCATGGGAATTTCGGATTGCTGTGGTGGTACAAATATTTTATTAATCAAGCACAGCATCTCAATCTACAGCTGCAATGCGGTAGACCGATTATAGTACTAGTTGTAGTGTAAGTAATAGTAGTTGATGTTGCTAGTAATTTTTTAGTATAATTTTTTTTATTTTTCTAGTTTTAAGATATAGCAAAACAAAGTAATACAAAACTGTTGGCAGGTTGCCAGTATCGTCATTATGAAAGCAGAAAGGAATACCATTGATTCGGAACCATCAGAATATTACCCTGGAGACTTTTACTTATTAAATGATGATATATCGAGCGTTAAAACGGCAAATGAAATCCAACTTCCAAAAGTTGGAGAAAACCCTAGGGGTTTTCACACATATGTTAATGAGTTTGACGATATTTTATATCAACCAGCCATATCTAAAAAAGAACTGAAAGCACAAATTCAACTTAGAGCATACGAGTTTGTATTGGATGAGTCGCATACAGAAACTACCAGAAAAATATTCAGTTCTAATTGGACTTTCCCATTATTACCTATCGCTTTCGCAGTTGGAACGGGCAATTTCATAAATTTTCCGAATCTTATGAACCAATACGGTGGAATAGCATTTCTCTTTCAAGTAAGTTTATGTTACTTGCTTATAGCACTGCCTTTAATAACATTAGAAATGGGTATTGGTCAACGATTTCGTCGGAATGCAATTGTAACTTGGTACCAGATAAACCCATATCTAACTGGAATTGGTGTTGCTGTTGTTACATCAGTCTCTTTTATAAACATAATGTATAGTGTGGGTGTCACACATTGCTTCTATTACCTGTTCATGTCATTTCAATATCCATTAGCATGGACGGAATGTCCTATAAACGAAACTGAAAAGTTACCAAATAATGGGTACCGAGTCCATGATTTGGACATTGGTTGTGACGGAAATAAAAGTGAATATTTCTATTATCATACTACACTTACTATATCTAATAATATATCTGGCATTGAGGCACCATATTTCGCTTTTAGAATATTCGGATTCAATACCGTTATGTGGATTATTCTTTACTTATGTGTATTTGGTGGTGTTCATCAGTGGAAATATATTGTTCGATTTACTGTACCATACTGGTCTATAATGATAGTGATACTATTGCTAACCAACATTCCGTTCTTACAAGAAGGCTGTCTTGATGGGGTGAATTACTTATTTAAATCGGAATCCAAATATTTTTTCAAAAAGGAATCATGGTATGCCGCTTTGACATGCGTAATTTCCAGTACTGCTGTAGGAGACTGCGGCTATCTTTCCCTAAGTGGTTATCTATCACGAACAAACAACTTCTACAGAGATGCTCGGATTGTGGCGCTTGTAGACTATATAATGTCCATATTGGGGGCTGTAACGTTATTTGCAAACCTTGGAAGAAAGGCATTCCATGAATCTACACAATGTGGCGAAAAAAAAATAGAAAATGGAAATACAACTTGTTCTACAAATATAACTGATTTATTAATAAGTTATACGAATGACACAGATGGGGGAAAAGCTAATGCCTTTATACACATGGCTGACGTGTTTGTGATGGAAGAGAGACCAATATTATCCATGATATTGCCAGGTGCATATTACTCAATTCTTGCATTTTCCGGTATTGGGGTGATGATAGGTTATCTGCAGATCGTGTATTGTGTTATACAAGAATCTACATTGAAAATATCATCTCGGCATTTATTGCTGATGGTTTGTGTTATTTTCTGGCTTCTTAGTTCGCTCTTTACCCTTAGTAATGGAAAATACCTCCAAAATATAGGAGACCATTATATTTTTTCGAATTCATGTATAATAATATCTCTACTGATTGCCGTTACTATATCTGGTTCACCAGGGGTATTCAACAAGTTAATGGATGATTTTGAGTTGATGATTGGAAATAGACCAAGTATATATAATATGATAGTTTGGCGATATGTTTCCCCACTTATATTGGCAGTGATGGTTGCATATAAAATATACAACGATATTATTTATGCTAAGTATAATAAGTACACACCACATTATCATAAGGACCACATTAGCGTGGTACCAAAGGAAAATATCCCAATATGGGCAATGACATGTGGCAAGATTATTATTTGTAGCATATTGCTATGGGTTCCAATAATGGGGATCTTGAATTATTTGAAGTTTCTTGATAAATTTAAATTTCTTAAGAATATATCTGATTTTTCAGAGGCACGACTTCGCAATATTTATAGTTTGCCACCTATATTTGAGAAGAATAAATTTGTAAGAAGCTTTCTCCGTACCGGTAGGTCTTCAATACCAGGTAATAATTCGCACTTCGAAAAGGAAAAGGGTAAACATTCAATATTTGAAACTGCCAATTCATCATTTGGCCACAGAACGCCAATGGCGATGCATGTGCCTACACCAGCTTTGAACATAAGTAACAAACCATTTGTCATGAATGATATTAAAGGAACGTTTCCGTATATGCCTTTAATTCCAGTTGATATTTCACAGTCAATCTTCAAAAAGGAACAGGATAACGAGACAATATATGAATCTGCCAACTCATCATTTGGTCATCATTAGTCACCTGTAATTGAATATGTACTCTCATTAATGCTGCAATGACTTTCGAATGCGGTATAGAGGATTTGTGAAATGTTTTCAATGATACATATTACATATTGCAAATAAAAATATTAATTTCTATAATTCTTTTCCTTTATTTTATTTTAATACAACTCAGATTCAACCATAAACACATAAACACATATACTCAGAACTATAAACACTATTGTGATTTTTCAGTTAACCATTAATTCATCTCCCATTATTGGTGGTACCTGTAAAACAATATGTGAACTTAGCAATATGGCGGCATACTACATTTTTGAACATACCAATTCCCCCTTTATCATTAATATAATCTTACTGGGGGCAATAGTATTGTTGTTTCTGAGAATTAAGCTATTTGAGTTGGTGATGCTTATTGTGCATTAATAATGCTAAGCCTGCTTAGCATTCTTAATGCTCACTGCACTTGGGCCACTACTGGGGTTATAGATTATTATAGGAGAACTTCAAATCCTATGTTTGGCTGCTTTTCTTACTCGATTTTATTAAAGGTCACTGGCCTTACAGATGCAGATGATGCTGTGGCGGTGCAATTTTGTCGATATCCGGCTTAGCATTCTTAATGCAATACAACATGCTGATAAATTTGTTGTTATGCTAGCAGAGTAATTTAAATGCACAGGTTGATTATCCTGTAGTAGTAGAAGTAAACGTGGAAACGAGCCATGGTGATGCCAGGATTCTCTACCACTTGCTACGGGAGGAGAATTACCAGAATTGGCAGGTGAAAAGCCCGGCAAACAAAGACCGATGGTGTCATCATCTAGGGTACCTAATATAACGTCTCTGTACTACATACAATACCAGAATACCGCGCTTCTTTCACCAACTGGGTCCTGGAAGTACCCCTGACGCATTCCCACAGCCAACATATACTGTGTTGGACTCTCGATAGTACCTGTGATACCTGTACAGCATTCACTGCCTTGGTAGACCGATTGTTTAAATGGATAGGCACAGTTTGACAGGTTACACTAACCCGTTAAAACCAAGAAGGTGATGCATGTGCTAGGTGGTGGGGTGACTACTAGGATCGGCATGCTGCATTGCAGCTGCCTTTTTAAGAATGCTGTGCCGGCTTATTGACAAAATTGCACCGCCACAACTCCCTATCACCCATGACATTTGCTAGATCATCCGCATCTTCAAGGCCAGTGTCCTTTAAGATGCGTCTCAAGAAAGTCATGGGCTGTCCACCATGCTTATTCACTCCATGATGCTGCCAAAGTACAAGATTATGCACTGGCTGGTCCTCACGGCGAAAGCAATGTCCTGCAAAGCGGAGGCGATTTTGTTCTAGTGTCAAGCTTGGGGGAACCAATGAGACACCTCCAATGTTATATAGTGTCTGGTTGGAGATGTGTGCATTGCCGGGTTCATTGTCACAATGAACCCGGCGTTGCATTCTTGTGAATGTGCCATCCAGAGATTTGGTTTCCTTAGCAATTAGAGCCCAGCATGGACTCCCATAGAGGAGTACTGGAACTACTGCTGCTCTAAATAATCGGACCTTAAGTTTCCGATTAATTCTCGGTGACTTCCAAATCCTGGAAAGCCTATTCAAGGCTGCCCATGCCTTTCCCTTACGTATTCGAAGGTCCTCACCTGATTTCCGGATCCATGATCCCAGGTAACAGAAGTCATCCACATGCTCAAGCATACCATCTTTTGAGCTTATGCTCATCTGATCAGAGACTTGCTGAGGACTTTCAAAGTTAACTGTCAAAATTTTGGTCTTTCTGAGGTTAATAAAAAGACCAACACTAGAAGCAGCATGTTCTAATGAGCTGAGGAGCCGTTGGGCTCCCTCTAGTAATTCTGAGAGTACTCCTAAGTCATCAGCAAAGACTAGATTAGTTAGGTACTTGGCAGGATTTCCTCGACATCTGGAGCCAGTAGGTGGAGTTATCATCACCCCATCATCATTATGATGATCTAAGGACATGCGTAGAACATAGTCAACAACAATTATGAACAAGAATGGTGCAAGGTGGGGGAGGACGCCCCATAACACTTCAAATGGTTCTGTGTCACCGTCAACAGTAGACACAAATGTTGTCGAACCATCGTATACTGATCTGATTGCTGCAATAATTTCATCAGTAATCCCATATAATGAAAGTATGATGAACATACGTGAGCGAGAGACTGAATCAAAGGCCTTGAAGAAGTCAACAAAGATAACAGCCATATGCCTGTCTTTCATTTTTGATAACTCTTCAATTATCCTTCTAAGTGCCAAAATGGGCTCCATGGTACCACGACCTTTACGGAACCCATTCTGATTTCCACGGAGCAGTCTCTCAATGGGATCCCTGATGCGATTTAATAGAATTCTATTGTATAGCTTTGCAGCAATCGAGATCAATGAGATTCCCCGAAAAGAACCATAGAGTGTTAGGTTGCCCTTCTTGGGAACTGGCACCAACTTATTTGTTTTCATTTCTTGTGGGATTCTTGTTGTACGGTACATGTCTACTATGATGGGATAGATGAGCTTTAAACACTCAGGTATTTTAAAGACCTCAGGGGGAATACCATCTACTTCACTGGCACGATTGGTCTTAATGCTCTTTGCAGCAGCCTTCACTTCTGCAAAGGAGATATCACCAATGGGAATATCTGGGAGTACAGACTCCGACACTTTTACTTCTATAAAGTTATCAGGCAATACCCTGTCATTATTGAGGAGCTTTTCAAAGTGGACCTTCCAACCATTGAGGCGATCGGCTGGTGATTCAGCCTTAACCTTGGTGGTTGGTTGGCTTTTTCGACCAGCAAGCAAGTTGATCGATCTCCATGCCTGGGATGATTGCCTGCTGTCGTCAGCATCATTGATGGCATGAACCTGTTGGTTTATTAGCTCCTGTAGATTAACAGAGTACTGCCTGTTCAGGGACTTAGATGCAGCCTTAACTGCATTCTTGGCCGCTGTAGTCTGTTTGAGTCGGGACTCTTTCTGCGCCTTGTAGAGGTCATTTCGGCACTTCTGAATTTTGTTGTCAGTCCAGGGGGCCCGTTTCCTGTTTCGAGGGTATACAGGAACTGTTTCTGCAGCTGCTAACTTAACTGCCTCTGTGAAGGCAGTATAGCCCTCACAGTGATCTGCCGCCTCAGAGGCAAGAACCTCATACCTGTTGCTCAGCTGTAGTGTGAAGCTGGATCTCACACTTGGCTGTTACAACAGAGAGGACCAGTCATGCCGCGGCAAGGCAGATTTCGTTGTTCTGCTAGCACGCAGACTAAGTCTTACCTTGGCCACAATAAAGCGGAGTAGAGTTACCTGCGCCCAATTTGACCAACTGGATGTATTACTGGAGCCCCACATTTCTCCATCCGAGCATGTAAGAAAATACATTTCGAAGGTTGATTAGAGGCTTGGACTTTGTTTACGGTAAGTAAACCGAAATATTTTCAGAATAAAGTAGGACTCCAGTGAACTAATGGTGATCTAAACCTTTATTCAAAACACTCACTACAGTACTAAATGGGTAGTAAAATTTACCGATAACTACTGTATTTAATTGGCATTTCAAATACATAAATACAGAGTATAAGCCATATCCTAATATCGTCCAATTCACATCCATACAATTGTATCTACATCTGCTGTAGTATTAAGTTGGGGTTGCGCCTGGTTATACCCCCGTCTCGCTCCCCACACACGTAAGTTGGGGTTGCGCCTGGTTATACCCCCGTCTCGCTCGCCCACGCACGTACATGATGGCATTCGGTGCCGGTACATTGAAATTGAAATTGGAATTGTTTAATTGACATCAAATAAGAAAAGTAAATCTGCATAATGAAACATTACCGGAAGGAACAAGATAACAAGATAGTCCATTATACAGTAGTTATAGTTAATGCATCAAATAAGTGTTGCAGGGTTAGCCATCCTGTATTTGTTGCAAGCGGGATTAACTGGTTCTCAAAGGGGCCGGGGTCCTGTGACCGACTCTGGTAGCCTGATAGATGACGTTCATTATAACCATCTTTAATTTCATTTTCTTGTGTTCATTACATTCCCGAGGTCATGGACCAACATCTGACCGAAAGCATAGTCGCCATCGTTGGTCGAGCCGTTTTTTTGTTTATAAATATCCAAAATTGAAGCCTTGAAGTTATCCATACTGCGTTTACCCCTCCTTAAGTGGTGGCCCAGGTGGAATTCGGTCAGTGGGTATTTGACTACTTGAGCAACTAATAGTGCTGTCATTATCACTGTCATTGTCTCTATACAACACATGTAATGGAAAAGACACATTCGGCAATGACACATTCCAAGATGTTGGTCGGGGCTCCAATTATTTATCAAGGAATGACAATTGCTGGGCAAACTTGAAAGTTGGTGGTGTTCCGCCATACAATCCTGGTTTATGGTATCTCTCCTTTATCTTTCTAGTATATTTTAAATTGTGATCGCGTATTGTTTTCCATCTTTTCTGGCAAGTAGCAGCTGAAACATAGGTTCCTGTAATAATTATTATTTATTACATGGGAAAAGTAGAACTTTTTCTCTTAATTTTGGGGTATATTCGAGAGAATTTAAGAATAATAACTATTTACATACTTGTGTGTAAAGTAGCACTTTACAGTGTGATGATCAATGCGATGGCTTTGTTACATGAACGAACGTTAGTGAGTGAGTGAAAATAAAGCCACGAGGATCAGAACACTGTAAAGGGGCCGTCCAAGTATGACGTCAGCACTTTAGGGGGGGGGGGGGGGTTGGGAAAATCTGATGACGTACTGATGAGGGGATGGGAGGGGGTCAGCCAAAATCTGACGTCAGCATGTTCATTTATAGGTGCTAGAAGAGATATAGCAGAAGAGTAAATAAATAGCTTGCCTATTTTAATTGTTCGAAGTCCCCGAAGGCCCGTAGCACGACCTTCTGTTTCAGTTACCAGTCACCATGTTTCAGTGATTAGGACGCGAAATTTTTTTTAATCTGATTTAGGGGAGGGGGGGGGGGAGCGTCAACGCCTATCTGATGACATCTGATTTAGGGGAGGGAGTGGGTCAACATTTTGGGAAAAAGCGCAGACGTCATACTTGGACGGCCCCAAAGTACTTTGCAACAAGTATGTATTTTAGTTTTATTCCAAAATAGGTTTGGTCGAAAAAAATTTTGGGCTAGAAACAATGGAATAAGAGGTAACAAGGTGCCCTGAATCGAGTGGCAGGGAGTGTTTTTTGTAAAACCACTAAAAACACGTGGAAAGGCTCGAAATGGCGGGTTTAATTAAGCCCGGGAAGCCAATGTTGAAGATCTGTTACAGTTTTGACATCATTACGCAGTGCTCAGATAATTTATTACATTGGTTTCTTATTGGAGGGTGATTTTAGATCCATTTAAATACACATTTAATCGCAATCATTTCAAACATAGCTTATATCAATTGAAAGCTGAGAGTCTTGCGCGTCTTTTAAGACAACAATTACTAAAATTCATGATCATAAACATTGATAAAATACTGTTTGCAATTTTGTAAACTTGGTAGATGACCGCTTGACCCCCTATCTGCCTATGCTATGCAACTCAGGCCTATCCATCTATTGCATTGCCGTATTGTTACTAAGTTCATTAGAGCAAGTTGAGTAAATGTACTGCTGTACCACTCTTACACGAACTCAAAACTATAGCCTTACCGCTTATGGGATATACAAAATCCGACAGTCGTAATTTACCAGAGATCAATTATGGCAGCATCGTACATTACGTGTTGACTGGACCGGTATGACAGCCCTGAATTTAGAAATATTAAAACGATAAGCATTAATTTGGTAATTTTTTATTTAAAGCCTACTGGCGGTTATCGTTCATTTGCGTATCTGTGGCAAACGGAGCAGGTTACAGTGGCGGTTTTTTCTAAACAAATCAATAAACAAAACTAGATATTTCTTAATTAAAGGCAAGGAGCAGGTTACAGTGACGGGCTTTTCTAACCAAAACAATAAACGATAACTCAATAACATAGGTTACAATTTTATTTTTGCAATACGAATATACCACAGGTACGGATATGAACTATAACTCAACCGGCAGAATGGTATATTATTTAAAAATTATATTTGCACGGCAGATAGGGCAGGGTAGGATATATATTTTTAATTTGTTCTTTAATTTTTTAAACTGCTTTAGGTCTTCGAGTACATTGCATGCCAAGGATGCCATTGGACGCATTCAGATAAAGAGAGATTCTCCGCAATTTTTAATACATTGCAACATCACGGCGGAACATCGCATTCGTGAGAAACCGTACCAGGTATCACTCAAAATGAATGAAGAAACTAGCGAGATTGTTGCAATAACATGCATGGATTGTATTGGCTGCGCAGGGGGCTGTAAACACTGTATCGCCCTACTGTTTTGGCTGTTATGTCGGTCCGAGGAAAAGGCGCATATTGTACAGAGATGAAGTCCTATTGGGGTGCCTCAAAAATGTTGAAACTCAAAGCGATTAAATCTGCCATTCCTATAACTCATTTACTTAAGAGACAAAAGATATCAACGGCATCTGCTGCAAGCATTTCGGAGTTTAAATTATTAGTTGAGGAAAAAACTAAATCGCAGCCTCTGCCTGGAACTACAGGCCATTATTGGGTTGTGTTCCATCACTTACAACATTGCAATTGGATTTCCTGATTAGAAACCTTAAGACCATGTGTATTTTTGGGGCACAGTGTGATATTTCTATATTAGTTTTGTACCGTATTAATACTTCGTCTCAATATAAATTTATGGAAAGGAGCAGGTTACAGTGGAATGATATTCTAACCAAAAACAATAAACTAAATTCAATAAAACCGGTTATATGAGGATGAATTTTGATTGCGTCCAGAGTCCACCCCCTCCCCCCCATATCTGTTATTTATTGATACTAAGAAATGGATTACTTATTTAACTTAATCAATCTGTTTTAATTTCTAAAGGACCATCCTGATTCAGTCAGAATCATGAGGAATTCATTATACTGTATATTGTTCCCAAACTATGACGACAGAGTTGGTTGAAGAGGAATGCGATCGATATACAATCATAAAAAAATAGGCAAAAAAATTAAAAAACCAAGTAACCAGCAATTTTCAGTTTGAACACAAAATTTTTAATTCACTTCCCTGCAAACAATTTAACGTTAATAATGCATTAATATACGTTATTTTCTGACAATGCCAACGTTAATTATTAACGTTAATAATACATATAAATAACGTTAGTTTGGCCGCCCTTTTAACGTTAAAAATTAACGCAAATTAACGTTAATTTTAAACGGTAGGTATTTTGATCGTCAAAATATATTGTATGTTTAACGTTAAAAAATGACATATTACTGACAATCAGTTTGGATCGTCAAAATATATTGTATGTTTAACGTTAAAAAATGACATTACTGACAATCAGTTTGGATCGTCAAAATATATTGTATGTTTAACGTTAAAAAATGACATATTACTGACAATCAGTTTGGATCGTCAAAATATATTGTATGATTAACGTTAAAAAATGACATATTACTGACAATCAGTTTGGATCGTCAAAATATATTGTATGTTTAACGTTAAAAAATTACAAACAACTGACAGTGATAAAAACATAATTATAATAATTAACGCTTAATTACCTTAACGTTAATTAACGTCAAATAATCACATATTCCAGACAATTGCTATTATCTTATCTGGCTCTGTCTAAATTTACATCTTGATGGTCAGACCGGTAGAAAGTGATAACTTGAAACAACCTAAGAAGGCATTCTCATATTAAACAGTTAGGTTAGGGTGGGTTGACCTCAGGTGACTAATGGAATTAATAACAATAGTTTAATGACAAGCTTTCTCTCATCGGAGCTACTTCTGGTAATTATTGAAAATGCATACAACAGATCTCGCAAAACCATTTCCAGATGTGAAATCTATGGTGGCACTGAAGGGCCAACAACGAATTTTTTTTTTTGCTAAATCAAGTCGTGCGCACGACTTGTTACATCAGAAACAACTCGTGCGCACGACTTGTTTTGCTAAAACAACTCGTGCGCACGACTTGTTACTACAGAAACAACTCGTGCGCACGACTTGGAGCATGGAAACATGGAATTATTTGATTTTGGCTTTTAGCGGTAAATTTGAAAAGATAACATACCATCCTTCCACAGTCATAGTACTCCTGTACTCAGTGCTTATTTCGGGAGTTGCTTTGTCTGCCTGTCTGCCTGTTGCTGTGTTGTACGTGGTACGTAGTTTATTGTTTTGGTTAGAAATACCCGTCTCTGTAACCTGCTCCTGACAAGTCGTGCGCACGACTTGTTTTAGGAAAACAACTCGTGCGCACGAGTTGTTTTAGCAAAACAAGTCGTGCGCACGAGTTGTTTTAGCAAAACAAGTCGTGCGCACGAGTTGTTTCTGATGTAACAAGTCGTGCGCACGAGTTGTTTGTGAAGTAACAAGTCGTGCCCACGACTTGTTTTAGCAAAACAAGTCGTGCGCACCAGTTGTTTCTGATGTAACAAGTCGTGCGCACGAGTTGTTTTAGCAAAACAAGTCGTGCGCACGAGTTGTTTCTGAAGTAACAAGTCGTGCGCACGACTTGTTTTAGCAAAACAAGTCGTGCGCACGAGTTGTTTCTGATGTAACAAGTCGTGCGCACGACTTGTTTCTGATGTAACAACTCGTGCGCACGACTTGTTTTGCTAAAACAAGTCGTGGGCACGACTTGTTTCTGATGTAACAAGTCGTGCGCACGACTTGTTTCAGACAAAAAAAATTTCTTTGTTGGCCCTTCAGTGCCACCATAGATATCCTTATTAAATTCTGATGACAAAAAACCGCAAGTCTTTTGTTGACTTACGGTTTTTTTGCATAAATTTAAATACTTGCAGTCGTTTGTATTGCACTTACTCTGTTGAAACTCAGCTCGAATCTATGATCCTCTCGGTTTATTGTCGCCGTGGTTGCATTAAAAATAGCATTCAGAGAAATTACAAATACTATTGTATTTGTTAGCATCAAAATGTGTTGTTATGATTAATATTGATATTAGTAATGATAGATAATCTATATGTCAATGTCAATGTCCAGCATTCGACGCCACATTTGATCAAGCAAAAATCTAACATTTTTTATGTTGTTCCCGCCCTTTTAGTTTGTGTAGTGTTAATCCAGTCCTATAATTAACATCTCTCCAGAGGTCATGGGTTCGATCCCCGCAAAGGGGTCGGGAGAGTTTTCGTTTCAGGACGAACGCTTTAAAGGGACGAGCTAGGACGCATTTCTCAAGGGCGTCCTTTAATGGGTACTGGAGTATCCTCTGGTGAATAAAAATATGGTGAAATTAGGTGGCGTTCATAAAGTATGTCACGCAAATTTTCCATTTTTTGACCCCCCCCCCCCCCCCTTCTGTCACAAAAACCTATTTTCGTAAATTTATAACCCCCCCCCCCCCCCCCAGACGAAAAATATTTTATTTCAGTAATTTAATAACAGTTAGAAAGCACAATAGAAAGTGAAACATTTTGACTGAAGTAGTTCTTACTAAAAGCCTATACATACTTTAGCAGCTTCAAACTACAATACTGTACATGTAAAAGGCAGACTAGACAGGGGTGTCCTGTTAATGTTAGGGATTAAATTCAATGTTATTGAATTTATTGTTTAAGTTTCCCACTCATCTACAAATGTGTTAGTCAAAGACACTCTAACATTAAAGCATACCGTAGAACATCGCCGTGACCGTCACAAAGGTCGACACCCCCCTACCACCTGTCACAAAATGTCACGAAAGCTCTACCCACCCCCCCCCCCCTCCCCTAGTGCGTGACATACTTTATGAACGCCCACTTATCTGGAAACAAGTCGTCAGACTTTGTGCGTAATGTTTTCCCTGGCCTAACGGCCGAAGACAACTTTGCCATTTAATATTGACAAAATTATATTGTATTAACTCACAATTAATACATTACTTATGATTAATCAATATTACATATAATAATTATGTATACATTTTAATTATGTATTAGATATAATATTAATATAATACACGTTATTATCACATTACGATAGATTTTCAAATTGCCAGTTACATACAGTGAAATGTAATTTTGAACAAATTCAAGTGTTAAAACCAGAAGCTTAAATTCATAATCTCGTGTAATTGATCAATGAAAAAATCAATAATTATGTATGATTTTTTCTTGTATGAAATTCTGAATTTAATTTCTATAACACTATAAAGTAGGCTTTAGAAATGTGAAATTTTTGGAATTCGGAATTGGAAATGTGTGGAATTTTTATTAATCAATGGGAGGCTAGGCTTAGATCTATAGTTCAGAGACCCGTAGGTTGCTACCGGACTCATCCGTTTCATAAAGTTAACCTAAACGTACATCCAGTTTCATAAAGTTAACCGAAACGTACATCCAGTTTCATAAAGTTAACCGAAACGTACATCCAGTTTCATAAAGTTAACCGAAACGTACATCCACTTTCATAACGTTAACCGAAACGTACATCCACTTTCATAAAGTTAACCGAAACGTACATCCAGTTTCATAAAGTTAACCGAAACGTACATTCAGTTTCATAAAGTTAACCGAAACGAACATCCACTTTCATAACGTTAACCGAAACGTATATCCACTTTAATAAAGTTAACCGAAACGTACATCCAGTTTCATAAAGTTAACCGAAACGTACATCCAGTTTCATAAAGTTAACCGAAACGTACATCCAGTTTCATAAAGTAAACCGAAACGTACATCCAGTTTCATAAAGTTAACCGAAACGTACATCCAGTTTCATAAAGTTAACCGAAACGTACATCCAGTTTCATAAAGTTAACCGAAACGTACATCCAGTTTCATAAAGTTAACCGAAACGTACATCCAGTTTCATAAAGTTAACCGAAACGTACATCCACTTTCATAAAGTTAACCGAAACGTACATCCAGTTTCATAAAGTTAACCGAAACGTACATCCAGTTTCATAAAGTTAACCGAAACGTACATCCAGTTTCATAAAGTTAACCGAAACGTACATCCAGTTTCATAAAGTTAACCGAAACGTACATCCAGTTTCATAAAGTTAACCGAAACGTACATCCAGTTTCATAAAGTTAACCGAAACGTACATCCAGTTTCATAAAGTTAACCGAAACGTACATCCAGTTTCATAAAGTTAACCGAAACGTACATCCAGTTTCATAAAGTTAACCGAAACGTACATCCAGTTTCATAAAGTTAACCGAAACGTACATCCACTTTCATAAAGTTAACCGAAACGTACATCCAGTTTCATAAAGTTAACCGAAACGTACATCCAGTTTCATAAAGTTAACCGAAACGTACATCCAGTTTCATAAAGTTAACCGAAACGTACATCCAGTTTCATAAAGTTAACCGAAACGTACATCCAGTTTCATAAAGTTAACCGAAACGTACATCCAGTTTCATAAAGTTAACCGAAACGTACATCCACTTTCATAAAGTTAACCGAAACGTACATCCAGTTTCATAAAGTTAACCGAAACGTACATCCAGTTTCATAAAGTTAACCGAAACGTACATCCACTTTCATAAAGTTAACCGAAACGTACATCCAGTGTCATAAAATTATCCGTAACGTAATTAGGGCCACGTTTTTATCGATATATAATATTCATTCATCTTCGCTATCGGCTTCAGCCCCACTAGCATCTTCTAGATCCTTCTTTCCACCCTTTTTCTACTGTACGCTTACTTACTGTACTTTTATACTGTACGCTTGGTACTGGTACACAGATGCTGACTAGTAAGGCAAATATTTAAAAATAATATTTAAAAAATTACCAAAGTAACACTAAACTAAATTAACAAAATAAGAAAAATGAACAAAGTCAGCGGATGGTCAGCTAGACATAGATATGTTATCCATTGATGAATAATAAACGTTAAAAATTAACGTTAAATCAACGTTAAAAAATTTGGAAATGTCAGATCTCTGTTGATTTTTGACGTATAATTACTGTAAAAAATTAACGTTAAAAATTAACGTTAAAGTAACGTTAAAAAATATGGTATTGTCCGATATTTGTCAATTTTTGACGTATAATTACTGTAAAAATTAACGTTAAAAATTGACAGAAATCTAACGTATTTTAACGTAGGTTTATGGTTAAATTCTAACTGTCATTTTTTAACGAATGTCTAACATAAACCCAACGTTAGATTAACGTTGGTGGTTTGCAGGGTTATACGATGCTATAAATTCACATTTTCAGGTTTTCTGGGGCGCTAATTCTAATAAATACATTTTTAATTTGCCAGATCATTGCTACTCGTATTTTTCGGCGTAATAAGGCAAATTTTAGTGCTAGCACCAAATTTTGAACCCATCACCATAAAGTACAAGTTTGAGGTGTCCAGTGCTGTTTTTATTGATTCCATCGGATTCAGGTCCCTCATAAACCCGTATAACGCATGAAACAAGATGAGACACAATCAATAAATTGATATATTTGATGGTTATCAAAATTTGGTGTTGCACCAAATTTTGCACCCACTTCCGAAAAATACAAGTTTGAGATGTCTAGTTAAATACTTATTTATTCCATTGAATTCAGAACCGCCATAAACCTCTAAAACGCAAGAAATAAGATGTCACAAGCAATTTAACTATTGTATGGATTCGAAAAATCATACCAAACAGCATAGAAAAATACAAGTTTGATACGCATGGTACAACTCGTATATATTCCATCGAAACCAGAACCCCAAAAAACCCCTATTGCGTAAAAAATAGGTTCAAACAATCAATCAATTTACAAAATTGACAGAATTTCAAAGTTTGGTGCTAGCACCAAAATTTGACACCCGCCGATAAAAGCAAGTTTGAAATTTTTATATTAATTTATATGAGTTCATCTTATTGCAAACAGCAAAAAACCGGTGTAAATCATCAATAGAGATATTACAAATCATAATTCATGAAATGTATTTTTCAAAAAACGTCTCAAAAAAAGTGCCAAAAGTAGAGTTAAAAAATGTTCATTTACTATTAGGAAGACAATAGATTTTTCGTAAAAGTCATAAAATTTCAGATTCCCAACTGCGTTTGTTTCAGAGATATAACAAAAAACCACGGGGGGTCATATTGACCCCCCCCCCCCCCCCCGGGTTTAATAGGGTTAAATTGCAGTTTCGAGACACAAAAGTAAAATGTACAAAAAAATTTGGAGTAAAACCGCAATTATAGGAAAAATATTAGAATCCTTCGTAATGTCCTTAAAGTCGAAACGTTCTATAGATTCTCAGTGGATGATGAAGGATGAAGCTACCGGAAGACTGGTGCTGTCGTTAATTATATATGCATTATAAAAGGGGCCGTGTTTCAAACACGGTCACTAAGCAACATGCGCCGTGGTTACAAGGTGATCGCTGGCAAAAATTTACTGTTAAAGCAGCTTATATGTTAATACAGCTTTTAAAAGATTAAATATTTAATATTTAAATAATGATTAATTTAAAATATTTAAATAATTTAAATATTTAATTAATAATTAATTTAAATATTTAATTAATAATTAATTTAGGTATTTAATTAATAATTAATTTAAATATTTAATTAATAATTAATTTAAATATTTAATTAATAATTAATTTAAATATTTAATTAATAATTAATTTAGATATTTAATTAATAATTAATTTAAATATTTAATTAATAATTAATTTAAATATTTAATTAATAATTAATTTAAATATTTCATTAATAATTAATTTAAATATTTAATTAATAATTAATTTAAATATTTAATTAATAATTAATTTAAATATTTAATTAATAATTAATTTAAATATTTAATTAATAATTAATTTAAATATTTAATTAATAATTAATTTAAATATTTAATTAATAATTAATTTAAATATTTAATTAATAATTAATTTAAATATTTAATTAATAATTAATTTAAATATTTAATTAATAATTAAGTTAAATATTTAATTAATAATTAATTTAAATATTTAATTAATAATTAATTTAAATATTTAATTAATAATTAATTTATATATTTAATTAATAATTAATTTAAATATTTAATTAATAATTAATTTATATATTTAATTAATAATTAATTTAAATATTTAATTAATAATTAATTTAAATATTTAATTAATAATTAATTTAAATATTTAATTAATAATTAATTTAAATATTTAATTAATAATTAAATGTGATTATGAATATGAATATGAATATGATGGTTTACGACACATGCAGAAAATCCATATATCTGTGAGTACAGACTGGTACAGACTCAGACACAGGATATTTCACAAAGTATCAGGCTGTATCCCCTGCCATTTTCCAATCTTTAATTCCTTTATTTCCGCTGTTTACACAGCTGGTAGACGTTTAATCCGTTTTGTCTGTAATAATTATTTGTTCATATCTTTTATTTTTAATATTTGACAACTTGATTGATGTATATCGTAATTGCATTTTTGTGTGACAGTTTCTTACTTAGATTCTGTTGTTACAGGCCAATGTTCTTGATTATTCGTATTTACTGACTTACATTTTTACAAGTGAATATTTTATGTTTCTTTAAGTTATATTTTGTAGTGATTTACAATATATTTTTTGATAATCTTTTGTTAATAACTATTTAATCCCATTCACACTGCCTTACATTTTTACATTTCTATAACAAATGTTTAAATAGTTATTTACAATATTCATTGTAAAGACGAATTGTTATTACATTTATTATGATTGTGTTCCTCGTAATTGGAGATAGGGTGAGACATCCCACTCAAAATTAAAACGCAGCAGTGGGGTGCCTGGATAGGGTTGGAAACTCGACGCAAATCCCTTCTATGCGAATTAATATTTCGCCTCAATGTAAAATTACCAACTAAGGGAAAGGAACAGGTTTCAGTGGCACGTTCTTCAAACCAATACAATACACGAAAGTTAATTTACAGTTTTATATTTGGTAGTAATCAGCTGTTAATTGCATCGATTTTCCCCAGGAGAGGAATGAATTTGTATTGCGTCGAAAGTCCCCTCACACCCTCCCCATTACAATCTGAGTAATTCTCTCGGTGCCTTAGGCTTAGCCCAGGTTGTTACTTGTACTGGCCCATTCTGTTTCCCATAAAATTAATTAAAAGTCAATGATTATTTAAGAATTGCCAGAGGGTGCGGTGCATGCTGCGACGGATAAATTGGCAACAAAAGCTTCACTTAATCAGAATATTCTCAGTAGGATGGAATAAGGTGAGAGAAAGTTGAGAGAAAATAGTTCCGAGAATGGGAGGACAATGTCTCGAGTGGGAGTGTAGGGGGAGGACAATGTCTCGAGTGGGAGTGTAGGGCTAGTTCCGAGAATGGGAGGACAATGTCTCGAGTGGGAGTGTAGGGGGAGGACAATGTCTCGAGTGGGAGTGTAGGGGGAGGACAATGTCTCGAGTGGGAGTGTAGGGCTAGTTCCGAGAATGGGAGGACAATGTCTCGAGTGGGAGTGTAGGGGGAGGACAATGTCTCGAGTGGGAGTGTAGGGGGAGGACAATGTCTCGAGTGGGAGTGTAGTTCCGAGAATGGGAGGACAATGTCTGCAGTGGGAGTATAGGGGGAGGACAATGTCTCGAGTGGGAGTGTAGGGGCAGGACAATGTCTCGAGTGGGAGTGTAGGGGGAGGACAATGTCTCGAGTGGGAGTGTAGTTCCGAGAATGGGAGGACAATGTCTGGAGTGGGAGTGTAGGGGGAGGACAATGTCTCGAGTGGGAGTGTATGGGGAGGACAACGTCTCGAGTGGGAGTGAAGGGCTAGTTCCGAGAATGGGAGGACAATGTCTCGAGTGGGAGTGTAGGGGGAGGACAATGTCTCGAGTGGGAGTGTAGGGCTAGTTCCGAGAATGGGAGGACAATGTCTCGAGTGGGAGTGTAAGGGGAGGACAATGTCTCGAGTGGGAGTGTAGGGCTAGTTCCGAGAATGGGAGGACAATGTCTCGAGTGGGAGTGTAAGGGGAGGACAATGTCTCGAGTGGGAGTGTAGTGGGAGGACAATGTCTCGAGTGGGAGTGTAGGGGGAGGACAATGTCTCGAGTGGGAGTGTAGGGGGAGGACAATGTCTCGAGTGGGAGTGTAGTTCCGAGAATGGGAGGACAATGTCTGGAGTGGGAGTATAGGGGGAGGACAATGTCTCGAGTGGGAGTGTAGGGGGGGGGGGGACAATGTCTCGAGTAGGAGTGTAGGGGGAGGACAATGTCTCGAGTGGGAGTGTAGGGCTAGTTCCGAGAATGGGAGGACAATGTCTCGAGTGGGAGTGTAAGGGGAGGACAATGTCTCGAGTGGGAGTGTAGGGCTAGTTCCGAGAATGGGAGGACAATGTCTCGAGTGGGAGTGTAGGGGGAGGACAATGTCTCGAGTGGGAGTGTAGGGCTAGTTCCGAGAATGGGAGGACAATGTCTCGAGTGGGAGTGTAAGGGGAGGACAATGTCTCGAGTGGGAGTGTAGGGCTAGTTCCGAGAATGGGAGGACAATGTCTCGAGTGGGAGTGTAAGGGGAGGACAATGTCTCGAGTGGGAGTGTAGTGTGAGGACAATGTCTCGAGTGGGAGTGTAGGGGGAGGACAATGTCTCGAGTGGGAGTGTAGGGGGAGGACAATGTCTCGAGTGGGAGTGTAGTTCCGAGAATGGGAGGACAATGTCTGGAGTGGGAGTATAGGGGGAGGACAATGTCTCGAGTGGGAGTGTAGGGGGGGGGGGACAATGTCTCGAGTAGGAGTGTAGGGGGAGGACAATGTCTCGAGTGGGAGTGTAGTTCCGAGAATGGGAGGACAATGTCTGGAGTGGGAGTGTAGGGGGAGGACAATGTCTCGAGTGGGAGTGTAGGGCTAGTTCCGAGAATGGGAGGACAATGTCTCGAGTGGGAGTGTAAGGGGAGGACAATGTCTCGAGTGGGAGTGTAGGGGGAGGACAATGTCTCGAGTGGGAGTGTAGGAGGAGGACAATGTCTCGAGTGGGAGTGTAGTTCCGAGAATGGGAGGACAATGTCTGGAGTGGGAGTATAGGGGGAGGACAATGTCTCGAGTGGGAGTGTAGGGGGAGGACAATGTCTCGAGTGGGAGTGTAGGGGGAGGACAATGTCTCGAGTGGGAGTGTAGTTCCGAGAATGGGAGGACAATGTCTGTAGTGGGAGTGTAGGGGGAGGACAATGTCTCGAGTGGGAGTGTAGGGGGAGGACAACGTCTCGAGTGGGAGTGAAGGGCTAGTTCCGAGAATGGGAGGACAATGTCTCGAGTGGGGGTGTAGGGGGAGGACAATGTCTCGAGTAGGAGTGTAGGGGGAGGACAATGTCTCGAGTGGGAGTGTAGTTCCGAGAATGGGAGGACAATGTCTGGAGTGGGAGTGTAGGGGGAGGACAATGTCTCGAGTGGGAGTGTAGGGCTAGTTCCGAGAATGGGAGGACAATGTCTCGAGTGGGAGTGTAAGGGGAGGACAATGTCTCGAGTGGGAGTGTAGGGGGAGGACAATGTCTCGAGTGGGAGTGTAGGGGGAGGACAATGTCTCGAGTGGGAGTGTAGGGGGAGGACAATGTCTCGAGTGGGAGTGTAGTTCCGAGAATGGGAGGAAAATGTCTGGAGTGGGAGTGTAGGGGGAGGACAATGTCTCGAGTGGGAGTGTAGGGGGAGGACAATGTCTCGAGTGGGAGTGTAGGGCTAGTTCCGAGAATGGGAGGACAATGTCTCGAGTGGGAGTGTAGGGGGAGGACAATGTCTCGAGTGGGAGTGTAGGGCTAGTTCCGAGAATGGGAGGACAATGTCTCGAGTGGGAGTGTAGGGGGAGGACAATGTCTCGAGTGGGAGTGTAGGGGGAGGACAATGTCTCGAGTGGGAGTGTAGGGGGAGGACAATGTCTCGAGTGGGAGTGTAGGGGGAGGACAATGTCTCGAGTGGGAGTGTAGTTCCGAGAATGGGAGGACAATGTCTGGAGTGGGAGTATAGGGGGAGGACAATGTCTCGAGTGGGAGTGTAGGGGGGGGGGGACAATGTCTCGAGTAGGAGTGTAGGGGGAGGACAATGTCTCGAGTGGGAGTGTAGTTCCGAGAATGGGAGGACAATGTCTGGAGTGGGAGTGTAGGGGGAGGACAATGTCTCGAGTGGGAGTGTAGGGCTAGTTCCGAGAATGGGAGGACAATGTCTCGAGTGGGAGTGTAAGGGGAGGACAATGTCTCGAGTGGGAGTGTAGGGGGAGGACAATGTCTCGAGTGGGAGTGTAGGAGGAGGACAATGTCTCGAGTGGGAGTGTAGTTCCGAGAATGGGAGGACAATGTCTGGAGTGGGAGTATAGGGGGAGGACAATGTCTCGAGTGGGAGTGTAGGGGGAGGACAATGTCTCGAGTGGGAGTGTAGGGGGAGGACAATGTCTCGAGTGGGAGTGTAGTTCCGAGAATGGGAGGACAATGTCTGTAGTGGGAGTGTAGGGGGAGGACAATGTCTCGAGTGGGAGTGTAGGGGGAGGACAACGTCTCGAGTGGGAGTGAAGGGCTAGTTCCGAGAATGGGAGGACAATGTCTCGAGTGGGGGTGTAGGGGGAGGACAATGTCTCGAGTAGGAGTGTAGGGGGAGGACAATGTCTCGAGTGGGAGTGTAGTTCCGAGAATGGGAGGACAATGTCTGGAGTGGGAGTGTAGGGGGAGGACAATGTCTCGAGTGGGAGTGTAGGGCTAGTTCCGAGAATGGGAGGACAATGTCTCGAGTGGGAGTGTAGGGGGAGGACAATGTCTCGAGTGGGAGTGTAGGGCTAGTTCCGAGAATGGGAGGACAATGTCTCGAGTGGGAGTGTAAGGGGAGGACAATGTCTCGAGTGGGAGTGTAGGGCTAGTTCCGAGAATGGGAGGACAATGTCTCGAGTGGGAGTGTAAGGGGAGGACAATGTCTCGAGTGGGAGTGTAGTGTGAGGACAATGTCTCGAGTGGGAGTGTAGGGGGAGGACAATGTCTCGAGTGGGAGTGTAGGGGGAGGACAATGTCTCGAGTGGGAGTGTAGTTCCGAGAATGGGAGGACAATGTCTGGAGTGGGAGTATAGGGGGAGGACAATGTCTCGAGTGGGAGTGTAGGGGGGGGGGGACAATGTCTCGAGTAGGAGTGTAGGGGGAGGACAATGTCTCGAGTGGGAGTGTAGTTCCGAGAATGGGAGGACAATGTCTGGAGTGGGAGTGTAGGGGGAGGACAATGTCTCGAGTGGGAGTGTAGGGCTAGTTCCGAGAATGGGAGGACAATGTCTCGAGTGGGAGTGTAAGGGGAGGACAATGTCTCGAGTGGGAGTGTAGGGGGAGGACAATGTCTCGAGTGGGAGTGTAGGAGGAGGACAATGTCTCGAGTGGGAGTGTAGTTCCGAGAATGGGAGGACAATGTCTGGAGTGGGAGTATAGGGGGAGGACAATGTCTCGAGTGGGAGTGTAGGGGGAGGACAATGTCTCGAGTGGGAGTGTAGGGGGAGGACAATGTCTCGAGTGGGAGTGTAGTGGTGGAGGACAATGTCTCGAGTGGGAGTGTAGGGGGAGGACAATGTCTCGAGTGGGAGTGTAGGGGGAGGACAATGTCTCGAGTGGGAGTGATAGTTCCGAGAATGGGAGGACAATGTCTCGAGTGGGAGTGTAGGGGGAGGACAATGTCTCGAGTAGGAGTGTAGGGGGAGGACAATGTCTCGAGTGGGAGTGTAGTTCCGAGAATGGGAGGACAATGTCTGGAGTGGGAGTGTAGGGGGAGGACAATGTCTCGAGTGGGAGTGTAGGGGGAGGACAATGTCTCGAGTGGGAGTGTAGTCCGAGAATGGGAGGACAATGTCTCGAGTGGGAGTGTAGGGGGAGGACAATGTCTCGAGTGGGAGTGTAGGGGGGGGGGGACAATGTCTCGAGTAGGAGTGTAGGGGGAGGACAATGTCTCGAGTGGGAGTGTAGTTCCGAGAATGGGAGGACAATGTCTCGAGTGGGAGTGTAGAGGGGAGGACAATGTCTCGAGTGGGAGTGTAGGGCTAGTTCCGAGAATGGGAGGACAATGTCTCGAGTGGGAGTGTAGGGGGAGGACAATGTCTCGAGTGGGAGTGTAGGGCTAGTTCCGAGAATGGGAGGACAATGTCTCGAGTGGGAGTGTAAGGGGAGGACAATGTCTCGAGTGGGAGTGTAGGGCTAGTTCCGAGAATGGGAGGACAATGTCTCGAGTGGGAGTGTAGGGGGAGGACAATGTCTCGAGTGGGAGTGTAGTGTGAGGACAATGTCTCGAGTGGGAGTGTAGGGGGAGGACAATGTCTCGAGTGGGAGTGTAGGGGGAGGACAATGTCTCGAGTGGGAGTGTAGTTCCGAGAATGGGAGGACAATGTCTGGAGTGGGAGTATAGGGGGAGGACAATGTCTCGAGTGGGAGTGTAGGGGGGGGGGGGACAATGTCTCGAGTAGGAGTGTAGGGGGAGGACAATGTCTCGAGTGGGAGTGTAGTTCCGAGAATGGGAGGACAATGTCTGGAGTGGGAGTGTAGGGGGAGGACAATGTCTCGAGTGGGAGTGTAGGGCTAGTTCCGAGAATGGGAGGACAATGTCTCGAGTGGGAGTGTAAGGGGAGGACAATGTCTCGAGTGGGAGTGTAGGGGGAGGACAATGTCTCGAGTGGGAGTGTAGGAGGAGGACAATGTCTCGAGTGGGAGTGTAGTTCCGAGAATGGGAGGACAATGTCTGGAGTGGGAGTATAGGGGGAGGACAATGTCTCGAGTGGGAGTGTAGGGGGAGGACAATGTCTCGAGTGGGAGTGTAGGGGGAGGACAATGTCTCGAGTGGGAGTGTAGTTCCGAGAATGGGAGGACAATGTCTGTAGTGGGAGTGTAGGGGGAGGACAATGTCTCGAGTGGGAGTGTAGGGGGAGGACAACGTCTCGAGTGGGAGTGAAGGGCTAGTTCCGAGAATGGGAGGACAATGTCTCGAGTGGGGGTGTAGGGGGAGGACAATGTCTCGAGTAGGAGTGTAGGGGGAGGACAATGTCTCGAGTGGGAGTGTAGTTCCGAGAATGGGAGGACAATGTCTGGAGTGGGAGTGTAGGGGGAGGACAATGTCTCGAGTGGGAGTGTAGGGCTAGTTCCGAGAATGGGAGGACAATGTCTCGAGTGGGAGTGTAAGGGGAGGACAATGTCTCGAGTGGGAGTGTAGGGGGAGGACAATGTCTCGAGTGGGAGTGTAGGGGGAGGACAATGTCTCGAGTGGGAGTGTAGGGGGAGGACAATGTCTCGAGTGGGAGTGTAGTTCCGAGAATGGGAGGACAATGTCTGGAGTGGGAGTGTAGGGGGAGGACAATGTCTCGAGTGGGAGTGTAGGGGGAGGACAATGTCTCGAGTGGGAGTGTAGGGCTAGTTCCGAGAATGGGAGGACAATGTCTCGAGTGGGAGTGTAGGGGGAGGACAATGTCTCGAGTGGGAGTGTAGGGCTAGTTCCGAGAATGGGAGGACAATGTCTCGAGTGGGAGTGTAGGGGGAGGACAATGTCTCGAGTGGGAGTGTAGGGGGAGGACAATGTCTCGAGTGGGAGTGTAGGGGGAGGACAATGTCTCGAGTGGGAGTGTAGGGGGAGGACAATGTCTCGAGTGGGAGTGTAGGGGGAGGACAATGTCTCGAGTGGGAGTGTAGGGGGAGGACAATGTCTCGAGTGGGAGTGTAGGTGGGAGGACAATGTCTCGAGTGGGAGTGTAGGGGGAGGACAATGTCTCGAGTGGGAGTGTAGGGGGAGGACAATGTCTCGAGTGGGAGTGTAGGGGGAGGACAATGTCTCGAGTGGGAGTGTAGGGGGAGGACAATGTCTCGAGTGGGAGTGTAGGGGGAGGACAATGTCTCGAGTGGGAGTGTAGGGGGAGGACAATGTCTCGAGTGGGAGTGTAGTTCCGAGAATGGGAGGACAATGTCTGGAGTGGGAGTGTAGGGGGAGGACAATGTCTCGAGTGGGAGTGTAGGGCATCTATGTAGGGTATGGATGTAATCTCACTTGAGTCGGACTTGGTAACATTCCAATGAGAAGCCACTGGGTGAAGTATTTTATTCTCTATGGCCACTGACCAGTGCAAAGTAACTACACCCACCAGAGCCTGGCGTTTAAAATGTTCATTAGCTGGTATATTTTGGATTAATTCCTTCACAATTTATTTTATGCGTTTTAGGACTGTCTGGCTATCGTCTATCAACTAATATTGCTAATTCGCAAGCGCACCAAATAAATTACGAAACAAAATTTATATTTATATCACCAAAATTACTTTTTTATATTTTTTCATTTATACCATATTAGAGTAGGTACCAAACGGTTTTGGTTGTCACCAAAAATAACTAAAATACCTCCAAAAATAATTAATCTATTACCAAAAATAATTAGTTCGCAATAAAATTAGTAATTCAAAACAAAAAACACAGAATCAAAATACAAAAATAATAATAACACAGATTGACTGTGTTTACATGTTTACTATAACTACGAGAAAATAGTTTGTGATAGCGTGTTTATTGTTTTGATTAGAAAAAAACGGCCTTGTAACGTACTCCTTCCCGCGTAGTAATACCGCCTTTACTGTATTAGTTTTATATGTTAGAAAAGACCATCCTTGGATCATGCTCCTCCGGTTTAGGTAATAATATATTATAAATGGAAAACACAATATATAACACATATCAGACTGTCTGCTTACGTACTGTAGGTAGGCTACCGGTTTTACTGTAGTTATAGACAATAATAAAATAACATTATAAATAATTGCACTGAATTTTGAAGAAATATAATTAAATTTTGAAAAATAGAAAAGAAAGAAATATTTGAACATAAATATTAGACTAATATGAAAGGGGGGGGGGGGGGGGGGGGGGGGACTTGGACAAGCAGATCGTGAGGGGGGGGGGGGGGGGGAATAACTAAAAGTATAAGTAGTTCAATGGACGTGGTGTGGTCATTAAGGGAGGGTGTAAAGTGTTTCTTTAATATTGAGTTCTAGAATATATTTGCCAGTTGCGAGAATTTTAAAATTATCAGTAAGAATGGGGTGGTCACAGGAAATAGAATGGTCAAAAATAGCGGAATCTTCAGGGACAGAGAACCTACCCGTGCGGCAGGTCTTAACAGTGTGTTCCTCAATGCGTTTCCCAAGGTGTCGTATGGTACGGCCAAGTAGGAGGATGGGCAGCTTCTCTGGTCTGTTCATAATGAGCTAAAAACGCATTTGCTAATACAGGGCCGAGGGGGGACCCCATACCAACGCCATCAATCTGATTATATAATTTATCATTACAAACAAAACAACAGTCTTTGACAGATAATTTTAACAAGGTTTTAAACTGATTACTGGTGAAACCATGCGCAGTTTGTACATAATTAAGGGCTGTAAAGGAATTCAAAGGGCGCGTAAGGGGAAGTGGCTCATCAAACAGGTTATTAACTATAATTTCTATGGTTTCATCTAGGGGAATATTTGTGAAAAGGGATTTGACATCGAAACTACATAAAGTGGACCGGGGAATTGAAGTGAGTATTGTATTACAAATTCCATTGACAAAAGAAAATCAGTCTTTTACAGAAAATTCACTTATGGTACACGGTTGTATAATAGGGACAAGGAATTTCGCTAGTTTGTAGGACGGATCGTTAGTGGCTGAAAGAATGGGTCTTAGAGGGACACCATCTTAATGTACTTTAGCGAGACCGCAAAGCACTCCAAGTCGGCTTCCCCTGGGTCTGATTTGGTGGTAAGTCTTGTCATCTAGGACTCCTAGGTTCATACGAGAACGAAGGTAGGTAGTAATACGTCCTTCTCGTCGAAGAACTCTTGTTAACCAATAGTCATTCAACAGTTTAAACTTCGAGGAATCCTGGAGGATGTCGTCCATTTTGCGGTTGTAGTCGGAGCGATCCAAAACCACGACGCCATTACCCTTGTCGAGTTTCGAAATTACTA
>JAUCBJ010004930.1:0-28503 GCA_032718475.1 Nemertoderma westbladi | reverse complement strand
ACCATTGCCCCCTAGGTGAACAATAATACGATTTTCACTTTTCGGTCGAAATTTTATTGGAATTTTATATTTAAAAAAATTTGTATTTTTTTAATTTATCCTCATTAAGTGCTTTATTTCTATCTTATAACCTGGACAGATACTAATTCGTTTATTGTTTCGGTTACATTCATCCCTTCTGTAACTTGCGTTTTTGAAACTTGGGATTCTTCACCTCGGGGTAAACTACAAAGTGAAATATAACTGCATAAAGTCTGGTATACTTCACATGGGCCGATCACCATTGGTCATTCCTACTCACCTATTAGCAGCGTAGTGTTTGCGATCAGCGTCGCTAAGAGGCGATGGATCCGTGATACTCTCCCCTCGACACAACTCGTCGGTTGCATTAACTATCGCTTTACAATGGAACGGATCTATTATACCGTAGCCCATGAGCGACTGCTCCGAGAGGACAGAGAGTTTATTACCATCCACCCCGACCTTGGAGAAGAGGTCGAGATAGCGGGAACATTGTATGGCGGCCATCCAATGGAGGACGTTGCCCCCCTTAAAATCTTCTATGTCAACCGGCTCCGAATACAAAGCCGGTTTGCGGATATCGGAGGCCAAGTGGACCGCACAGTTCGGTTCTAGGGTATAATAAATAAAATAATTAGTCAACACTACTAGTCGTGCTAATAATATGGACCTCCAATTAATAACCTATATCCTCCCTCCCGGAGCATACCTAGACCCTCCGGCACCCCTCCCGGAGTATACCTAGACCCTCCGGCACCCCTCCCGGAGTATACCTAGACCCTCCGGCCCTCCCTCCCGGAGTATACCTAGACCCTCCGGCACCCCTCCCGGAGTATACCTAGACCCTCCGGCACCCCTCCCGGAGTATACCTAGACCCTCCCTCCCGGAGCATACCTAGACCCTCCCTCCCGGAGTATACCTAGACCCTCCGGCCCTCCCTCCCGGAGTATACCTAGACCCTCCGGCCCTCCCTCCCGGAGTATACCTAGACCCTCCGGCATCCCTCCCGGAGTATACCTAGACCCTCCGGCCCTCCCTCCCGGAGTATACCTAGACCCTCCGGCCCTCCCTCCCGGAGTATACCTAGACCCTCCGGCCCTCCCTCCCGGAGTATACCTAGACCCTCCGGCACCCCTCCCGGA
Organism: Nemertoderma westbladi; assembly: GCA_032718475.1. Taxonomy (NCBI): domain Eukaryota; kingdom Metazoa; phylum Xenacoelomorpha; order Nemertodermatida; family Nemertodermatidae; genus Nemertoderma; species Nemertoderma westbladi. The sequence goes on along the minus strand of JAUCBJ010004930.1, from coordinate 27,339 downwards.
GTATACCTAGACCCTCCGGCACCCCTCCCGGAGTATACCTAGACCCTCCCTCCCGGAGCATACCTAGACCCTCCCTCCCGGAGTATACCTAGACCCTCCCTCCCGGAGTATACCTAGACCCTCCCTCCCGGAGTATACCTAGACCCTCCGGCACCCCTCCCGGAGTATACCTAGACCCTCCGGCATCCCTCCCGGAGTATACCTAGACCCTCCGGCACCCCTCCCGGAGTATACCTAGACCCTCCCTCCCGGAGCATACCTAGACCCTCCCTCCCGGAGTATACCTAGACCCTCCGGCCCTCCCTCCCGGAGTATACCTAGACCCTTCCTCCCGGAGTATACCTAGACCCTCCGGCCCCCCCTCCCGGAGTATACCTAGACCCTCCGGCCCCCCTCCCGGAGTATACCTAGACCCTCCGGCCCCCCTCCCGGAGTATACCTAGACCCTCCGGCCCTCCCTCCCGGAGTATACCTAGACCCTCCGGCCCTCCCTCCCGGAGTATACCTAGACCCTCCGACCCTCCCTCCCGGAGTATACCTAGACCCTCCGGCCCTCCCTCCCGGAGTATACCTAGCTAGACCCTTCCACAGTAGGTTATACCTTGTTGAGCTGCTAGCGAACACTCTTCGTGGAGACATACTCCACACACTTCGCAACGGTAGAAGGGTTTAGTCGTTCCCCAAATATAGTCCTCGCAGTAATGACATAAAATCGTTTCTATTGTGTACGACGGTTTCAGTTCGTGGGTAGTTATACCTGCAAAGTGAATAATGGGATCAATTTAATGAGGTACGAAACGAATGAATAGGATAGGAGTAGGTAATATCACGATTGGGGTGCATACATTATAGACATTGACGGCCCTTCGGGCCTTGTGGAAAAAATATCGGAAATTCCGCCAAATTTCTTAGATTACGACTCATGGTTACATGTACTGACCAACTAACCCCAACTAAAATAATAAACCAAATATACCCAACCCATGGCCATAACACATAGGCAAGTGTTAAACTAGCCTCCATAGACTGTACAAATTTAAAGTACAAACTCATGCGCTTGCGCTAGGCCTATATAGAGGCCTAGATTATATCCATTCATTTAGTTTCATAGAACTAACGGACTCCCGATTCTAAAACCGAAAAATAAAGCCAATAGAATAATAGATGCAAGATGAGGTTAAGGATTACAGACAGACAGACAGACCGACCAGACAAGACGACACACTAGATTTCGTCAGCCTTAATCTGTTAAAATATCTGGATATAGAATCGCCGCAACAAGTTTTCTTTAACAAGTCGGCGCCACACCCACCCCCCACCCCCCCCTATTTTTTTTTTACAAATGAGATCGCTGAGAATTTAAAAGAGATAGTTTCACCTGTCGAAATCGTACTGGAAGACCTGGTGATGCAATATGGGCCCGGAGTTGATTACACTTCTCTGTTCGCTTTTATTTATTTATCATATTAACGTGCACTGTAACTGACTGGCTGCAAGCCTGTGGGATGACAATAGTACTAAGGATTTTATTGACTTTATATCTTGATAAATCAATACTGCAATAAGATGAACATAAAAATGGAAGAAGTAAAGACACAAACAATGATAGACAGTACTGTAGTAGTGTAGTACCTATATTATTCATAATTATACATTATTCATAAAATTACATGGAAAGAAAGCAAACTTATAGTGCCAATATAAATTCACATAGGAAATATAAACCCAATATAGTAAGTAACAAGTCAACCAGCGCCATTTTGGATGCATAATTCAGTACCGGTAATTAAAATCTAATCCATACACTGTAACACAATAACACGACAATGTATAATTTATTAGACTTAGTTTAGCACCGTAAATATGAATAATTAATTTATCTGTCTTATAAGTCAGTATGTCACACCCTAACTATTGGTATTGAGCCACCAATTGATATTTCGTAATTGAATTACTGTATCGTATATTTAAATTGTATGTGTCTTTTTACAGTCAGACAGTATAGGCCTTTGTGTCTTTTTACACTTTATTAATTGTGCTGTAAACTTTGAACATTACCGGTACCGGTAATTATTATAGGCCTAGGGTTAAAAAAATCAATCAATCGTGTAAATCAAGTAAACGCTAAAAGTAAGTACGGTAGGCCTAATTAAGTAAAGGATTGTAGGGCCTAATGAATGCGAATGCTAGTAGGGTTCGATATAGCTGGTGCTGGTATGTCAGTATGTAAGTATGTATAGACTGATAGAGTAGAATAATTATTAAATAGACTACTATTCATATTCACCCTCCAGCCCTACTGCCAGACTGCCCTATGCAGCGACGTTACTGCTTTACGTTTTCGTACAACCTGATTTTCCACTTGTTTTATGATTTTGTCAGATTGTTTTTTTAGATTTAAACATCGTTTTTAAAATGCTCATTTTCAGTTTTTCAAGCTATTTACAGACCTGGGCCTACTGGCCTATGAACAATTTTTAATATTAATTTTTGAGGATTTTTTATGTCAGTCAGACAGACTGGACTGATATACTGTGCGTGACCAATTTATTGTACCAGATAGCCAGGTACAATAAATTGGGTACCGGTACCCGCAAGAAATAGTTATTGTAAATAACATAATTTGTAATACTGTAATATGGAATAGGCTGATGATAGGGCCTATCCATAACTGCATAATCAATAATACCAGAATACTAACACAGTAACGGACTAGTACAGTAGTACAACAGTACAGTATAAGGGTACTATTAATACTGCCTGACTGTTAACAGTACTTACTGTCAGACTGTAGCTGTGTAGTACTGTAGTAAGAATAATTACGGAACTGCATTTATTTCAATTCCATCCAGTTGAAATCCAGACCAGCCAGGAGCTGGCCTAGGCGTTCCCATGAACGATGAACTGGCAAGTGGCAATTGACATGAAAAAGTGGGATTATATCTGGCCGCACAAAACCTCAATCAGGCGGACTCGAACTGTACCAGTGTACCTTACTGATATACTCCAAAGCTCGGGATATGCTAAATTATTTAGGGGTTAAGCTGGGCCTGGAATTCACAAGGGGTAGAAAATCGGGGCTACTTTAGATAGATATAGAGCCAGAGATAGATACCGGTAGATAGAGTTAGATGTAGGCCTACTACAGTACTACAGTACTACAATCTGACAGTGACAATACAGCAATAGGTAGGGGTACGTTACCTGGTGTTTGAGGAGGATGCTTTCCATTCGAGAAGCCAATATTTTTAGCTTCTCGCATCGGTATTGGTGGAGGTACCGCCGTCATACCGGTGTTTATTATACCAGTCCGCCGGTTGAGCGGTACAGTTCAGCAGTTGTTATTAGGCCTATCAGCTTATATTACTGTATTAGGCTGTTAGGCCTACTGCTGTACTGTATTATCAGATTATCGGTACCCTACCCACTGGCTGCATGGCTGACTGGTACTACGTGTACTACGGTACCGGTACCAGACAGACATCTCTGGGCTTTTTTAGTGAGATCTCCGGCGAACATACAGCATAACCGGTGTTGAAACTAATGCCTTGGCGTCGGAACCGCCAAAAAATTAGGAAACTAAACTGCGAAAAACAAACCAGTCTGCCATTGCTGTGTTGTCGGGTAGTTTAGTTTAGTTTAATTACGCCAGTATCAATAAAAATATATCTCAAAAGTCAAACATACAAAACACATATGGCAGAAATAAAGATAATCAATAATTAGGACAAAATTACAGGAAAATTAAATTTCAATATGAAGGTAATGTACATACGTAGGTACTGTAAGTAATGTAATATATACACATTCTGTTATACAGTCTGCATTGCACCAAGATAAATACTTATACATAATCAGATATTATAAACATTTTGTTTTTCGCAATGGCTGGCAAGTTACGCAGTTGCGTTTTAGGGCGGGAATAAAATATAAATAAAAAATAGATTAATTAATTAAAGATAAAATTCGATAAAAAAAAGTAAATATTTAAGTCATATACCGTAAGTAACAAGAAATATATGCCTCGAACATGGGAGAAAAAAAGTTACAAATTACATAGTTTAAAAATAATGCATAATACAGTTTGAGTGTCCACATAAGGGAACTATTATGAAAACATTATGATAAAATGCATCAGTTTATTAAGATTGCAGGTAACGTATGAGGTATATGTAATCATGAAATTTACAGTATATTTCTAAATTCATTGCAATATTCGAACATTCTGCTAAGTTACGCAAATGCATTTTAAAGCAGGGAAAACAAACAATTTTAAATAAACCTATGTAATAATGCTTTAATCATATTTATAAAAATCATAGATGTATAAAAATCATAGGTGTGGAAATAAAATATGAATAAAATTCGAGAAAAATTATACTAGGTATGTGTTAAGGGTTAAAACTTTGATGGAAACAAAATGAAATAATTACTGAATTAAAAGAAGTATCTGTCGACTGAAAATAAAAGGCTGTTATCTTGACGTGCGGGAGAATCGTCATAAATGTTCATAATATTTGGCATGAAGCGATCGAGCCCTATTTTAAAAGCATTCATGGTGGTCGCGGTTACAACATCATTGGGTAACCGGTTCCAGACGTTTACCACTCGGTTTGCGAATGAGTTTTTGCAAACGAGCAAGTTATTGTAAAAGCTTTTGCGGACATAACAAGTCATTTTTCCCCGCAATGTACCGTGTAGGTGTTTTAGCGGACATAACAAGTCATTTTTGCCGCAATGCGCCTAATACTCTAAAAGACTGGAGCTCAGATGACGAAATCTGTCAGCTGATTTTCTGTAAACGTGGAACATCTCTTTGTTCAGCTCGCTCAGCCAATCAGAGCGATTTTCATTTTATCTTGTACAGAGGCCTATGGAAAACCGCGCAATGCATTACGGTCTTTGTTTACCTTTTCTGAGCCTCAGAACACCGGCTTAGAATTCTTCTGTGCTTCTGTAGAAGTTTCAGACTTTGGCCAAAACATTAGATGGCTTTGATTACAAGAACGTAAATCTATTATCAATCCACATATCAACCCAAACTGCTGAACTGACTTGCATAAGTAACATATATTGATTGTTCACTGCACTATTTTACTTCTGTTTACTGTCTGTTATTAATTGTTGTATATTGATGGATATGTTGTTATATTTGGAGAATACCGATAAATAATCATAAAACCCCCAATCTTCTTGATTACTGAAGGTAAGAGGGACCGGTTACTTGTAGCAATTGCGACTTACATTATAGTGATTTTGTGTGAATTAAATGCTATTTCATAATCCCTACATGTGTCAGTTGCTATCCTCCTTATATATGATCAAATTCAGTGACGGTCGGCAGATCAGTGTGAAGTAGTGTGACAGATAATAAAGCACGTCCTAAAGAATGCGCTATTTACGAAACTCAGTGGCCATCTCGTTGTGTTTAGTATAAGTCATAACTCTGTTTTATATACTTAAAGCGCCACGTCCTAAAGGAACTGTTAATATTTCCCCGAAAGTGAATAATATTGTCAGAAATTATATAGTAACGATCAATCGAATAATACAGTAGGTCTGCACCGCAATAACTTTCAAAGCACCCGAATCCAGTCTCCCTTAACAGTGGGTGAATGATCGCGCATAGACTGGCTTCGGCTAATGTAACTTCATGTGCACTAAATAATTGTTATAGGCTAAAGTCGATTTATAAACAAGAGGACAACTAAAATTGGCAGGTTAAACTGCTAAAGGTCTGAAATCGCGAACAGTTATATTGAGGGGCTGTTTGTGTAGCTTTAGGGAGTTTCCTCTAGTATTGTGGTGGTGAGTGTCAACAACAAGCGAAAATAGTTGTTTCCAATCAAAGGCCGCCTTGCCATGGGTTAGGTTCCACACTGTGATGAGGTCGCCAACGGATTCGTCTGCATATTAATGTTGGGAGTTTAAGCCTCTCCAGACGCTCTCGGTATGGGAGGTTTCTTAAGGATGGAAACAGTTTTGTAGCACGATGTTGGAACGGCGAAAAGACGACCAGATTGGAGTGGCGTACTCAAGGATAGGACGTAAAATTGACTTGTATAGCACGATAAACATTTGTGGCTCCATATAATATGTGAAGTTTCTCCTCATTACAGCCAGCACTCTTGAAGCAGAAGCGCAGATATTAGAACAGTGGGAGGAAAATAGTAATGTATTTGAACAAGTGACTCCAAGGTCCTTGTATTGGGGGACAATTTCTAGTTTATTACCATTTAGGTAGTATTCGGGGGGGGGGGGGGGGGGGGGGGATTATTGGTCGACCAAAAAAGAATTATTGGTCGACCAAAAAAGAATTATTGGTCGACCAAAAAAGAATTATTGGTCGACCAAAAAATCATTATTTCTCGACCAAAAAAGAATTATTGGTCGACCAAAAAAGAATTATTGGTCGACCAAAAAAGAATTATTTCTCGACCAAAAAAGAATTATTGGTCGACCAAAAAAGAATTATTAGTCGACCAAAAAAGAATTATTTCTCGACCAAAAAAGAATTATTGGTCGACCAAAAAAGAATTATTGGTCGGCCAAAAAATAGTTATTGGTCGACCAAAAAAGAATTATTAGTCGACCAAAAAAGAATTATTGGTCGACCAAAAAAGAATTATTGGTCGACCAAAAAAGAATTATTGGTCGACCAAAAAAGAATTATTTCTCGACCAAAAAAGAATTATTGGTCGACCAAAAAAGAATTATTTGTCGACCAAAAAATAATTATTAGTCGACCAAAAAATAATTATTTGTCGACCAAAAAATAATTGTTGGTCGACCAAAACCGTACTAGCTACAGTACCATAAAATATCTACCAAGGTTCTATAATTCATAAGGCACCATTGGACCTAGGACTAGAACATTCTACTAGAACATTCACCAAAAAACCTTAAAAACACGAAAAAATAATATATTCAAAAATGGTCAGTGGTGCCTAAGTTTTAATCTAGGACCACTTGGATCCATATTCGAGCTAGACGTAAATCCAATAACCAGTAACTGGTGTAGATCTGGGTGAAGTTAGATATTCACAAAAGATTCTAGTTTTACAAAGACTTTACAGTCTGTGTGAGTCTGTTCTGGTCAGGTCGAACCTGTAACACAGATAATAGAGTTGAATTACTAGGATTACCAGAATATAAACACTACTGGAAGGGGGGACAATTAATAGACAGCAATAGAACAGGAACCGGAATAATGTTTACCTGATTGAGTGAGAGTGTACAAGGCTGAGATAACTCCCGCTTGAAATGACTCCCCAGTCATCTCAGCCCAGACTGAGATGACTGGGGTGTCATATTTGGTGGGGAGTTATCTCAGCCTGTTACAAGGGCACTCACTGGGGACAACGGGGAGTCGGATTGTTTAGCTAAATTGTGATCATATCCTGTATAAAGCGACGGTGTTGTTAGTGAAGTGCAGTGTTCGAGCCATAATAGTGCTTAACTAATTGTTATACTGTGAAACAAGCAAATACATCTAGTTTAACACTTAATTTACTATTACTAATGGTAAGAATACCATTTTGCTTAAACACAGTAGAAACGCACATGCCTACATTACAGATAAGTTATGGGCGATTTATTGAGGTCTTCAGTTAATTTACTTCTGATCGAAATCCTCCTGACATCCCCCCATCCATCTGACCCCTTATCTCTCTGTTCGATTGATGGTCTACTATCACTTCCGCTCGAACTTTGTCTACCATCTCTATCTCTTTGGCGCACGCAATGCTTTCCCAATCGGGGAAAGGCATCACTGAATCGTCGCCGTCCAACACCCGTCACTGATTGGTTGATAAAACCATTATTGGTAGGGATCTCCTGTCGTCCCCTAACATTATCATCTGATTGGTAAACACTGTCACTGATATCATGTTGTTGCTTATGACTTTCCCCTGATTGGTTAACAATACTGTTGGTTTCTTCCAGGCGCCTAATACTCTCCCCTGTTTGGGCTCCATTTGAGCTATAATCCCTAAAATAGCCCACCTCGCGACGCCAATTTCTTTGACGTCGAGGTACCGTTGACACCGGCGGTAGGCCGGTGTCCTTCCCTAACGGATGTATATCGCGTTCCTCTTCATCTTCCATGGTTATATCCCCTAAGACCTCACAATTCAATATAATTTTGTCAACGTTTAAGTCATTGAGCTCTTGAAGCATGTTTTCAACATCATAACTGTCATCAAAAAGAATGTAGCATGTATAGAAGAGTTCATTCACTATCTTGATCCAATACTGGAAACCCATAAATGATTTGTTACCATTTAAAATGTAAGTCTTTTTTTCCTTACTGAATTGCACAATCGTTCCTGATGTTTCATATTTTCCATCTATATACCATTCCAGCGACAAAGTTTCATTATTAAAACCGATTTCAACATCAGGATCAAAAATTTGTATACTTCGTTCTAAACTATAGAGTTTACTACGGTATTTAATTTTGTATATTTTTTTAAGAACTCTTTCTGCCCTGGAAATTATAAATGTAGGCCGATTATCGCAATTTAGTACTTTTTTTTCAATCGTTCGCGGCATGGTGATGAATCTAAATACTGCCCCAAAAGTGATTGACCAAGCCCTGTCCTCCAACACCTACTGAATTAACATCTGTGTGTCTGTATGGGATATCAATAAAACATTAAATTATGCGGATTTATAGAGAACATTAAATATGTCCTTGGATCGAATAAAATACCCGCGAGAAACAATCAACATATAATATTTTTTTACCTACTGTACCATATTCTACCGTACCTACTCTACATTGGAGATTATATTTATTTAAAATAAATTCGCAATTAATTAAGATTATAGAATATAACTATTGAATGACAATAACTAGTTTCCACGATAACAATAATTTTCAGAAATATACTGGCTAATTAATTATTAATTAGTCCGGTGGCATTTAAGCATGATAGACCATTCCCTCGTTTCTGCTCGCAGAAATGCTGGAATTTTTATGGGTATCATTTTCACTTCGCACATAAATGTTAGCAGCATCTCTGTGGGTAGTAGTATTTCTGCGTGAAGTGAAAATGCTGCTAACCAACTGAAATAGCAGCATTTCTGCGATTTCTGCTTTGAGAATTGAATGAAACAAAAATGAACATACAGTACAGGTAGGCAGACCTACCTAGTACTAGTAGCAAGAAGTACAGGTAGGCCTAGGCTACAGGTATGCATTAGGCCTACGACGTTTATGTGGGGCGAGCCACGAAAGTAAGCGAGCTTAGCATGCGGGTACAACTAACTCAAACGGTGTGTCTGTTGTGTTCAATTTTAAACGTTAATAACTCGGCCAATCTTCGATGAAATCTATCAAAACTTGGTACACATGTTATTTGGTAAAAGTTTAGAAATTTTCCAAGTTGGATTTCCGTGTGGCCTTCGAGAAGCTAAGATTATAGCCGTTAATTAGTTAATTATGTTGATTTATGGTAAAAAAAACCAGCATTATTTTATAGTATAAGATTTTGTTTGTAGTCTTATAATGGAAATTAATTATTTTATAGTATAAGATTTTGTCTGTAGTCTTATAATGGAAATTAATTATTTTCCACTATTTGATTTAAATAATTATACTTAAAAATTATACAGCTGTAATCCCCATACCACATTCCATTATAGTTTTATACTTCACACTATACTATACTATACTCACTATACTCAACACTATACTATACTATACTCACTATACTCCACACTATACTCCACACTATACTATACTATACTCACTATACTCCAGACTATACTATACTATACTCACTATACTCCACACTATACTCCACTCTATACTCCACACTATACTCCACACTATACTATACTTTATGGTACAATAGAATTTAGAGCTTTATGGTACAATACCACCTGTATCAACCACCCTCCGTGAACGCAGATTAAGATTCAGTGGGCACTGCTGGCGAAGTAAAGACGAGGTCATACCAGATCTACTTCTCTGGCAACCAACTCATGGAAAGCGTAGTCGTGGACGACCTGCCATAACATATATAGATCAACTTGAAAGGGATACTGAACTTGGGAGAAACGAAATTGCGACAACTATGGAGAATCGGGAAGCCTGGAAGGATCTCATTTCCACTGTCCGAGTTCGCTCGACCTAGTAGTAGTATACTATACTATACTCACTATACTCCACACTATACTCAACACTATACTATACTATACTCACTATACTCCACACTATACTCCACACTATACTTACTATACTATACTCACTATACTCCACACTATACTATACTATACTCACTATACTCCACAATATACTCCACACTATACTCCACACTATACTATACTCCGTCCCACCCTTCCCGAACCCCGAAGGGATTGGTCATCAGGAAAGTGGTACGGCTTGGCTAAGGGTCGGTCAAGTCGGTAGACCCGGTTGCGAGTCCGTCCCACCCTTCCCGAACCCCGAAGGGATCGGTCATCAGGAAAGCGGTACGGCTTGGCTAGGGGTCTGTCGCGTCGGTGGACCCATTTGCGTGTCCATCCCACCCTTCCCGAACCCCGAAGGGATTGGTCATCAGGAAAGCGGTACGGCTTGGCTAGGGGTCCGTCGGTTCATCACAGGGACCCAACCACCTAAGCTTTCCGAATCCTTTTCAGGCTCGTAGTCGCTTCGGTAGCCGAGAAGCTGCTCCGAACAGTCGGTAGGCCAGTGGAGTCCGGTCCTTTGTCTTTCAACCCCGTTGCGTGTCCGTCCCACCCTTCCCGAACCCCGAAGGGATCAGTCATCAGGAAAGCGGTACGTCTTGGCAAGGGGTCTGTCAGCCCGTCGTGAGTCCCAACTGTTGGTAGTTTTCCGAGTTCTTATTCAGTCTCGTACTAACGCCGGTCGTGGAACCCACTCCAGGAAGGCAGTCCTCGTCGAACCCTTCCTCCGTTTAGTCGGTCGACCCGTCGCAAGTCCCTGGCGTAGTCGGCAAGCTTTCTGAGTCCTTATTCAGGCTCGTAATAACTGCCGGTGACCAGGGACCGCTAAGGATCTGTCTGTTGGTTCCCGTCGCAAATCCCTGACACAAGCAGCAGACTTTCCGAGTCCTTATTCAGGCTCGTAATAACTGCTGTTGGCCAGGGACCGCTAAGGGCAGTCCTTGTCCCTAGGCCTAGCGAGTTACCAAATCCACCTCTACAGGCAGCAGGAAGTCGGCTAGGCCTAATAGTATTCAGGTGAACCTGAGTACTGCTTAATTTTGCCTCCCACCCCTCGCCCCAATATTCGCCCGTAAATCGCCCCCAGTCCATTGAATATACCCAAATTCCATGTTCCCGCACCCGGTATTGATATTGGAATATTCATTTTAAATAAATCCGAAAAATATTCAACTTGCGTTATGAAAAGTTGAAATACCGCAAACAGTCCCCCCCAATGACCTTCATGAGGTCTATCGGTAGATCGAGTTTGCGTAGGTCATTTCCCCATATAAAAAACCCAAATTTTAATATTGCATAGTCCTGATCAATTTTTCCTTGAGTTAGTTTATGTAAATATAAAAATAAATGTTCGATAAAAATGTATCTGGAATATCCTGGTCTTCTATTTATTACTCTGATACACTTTCCTTCTCTTCGCCCGTCTACTCTCGTCGATCGCCAGTGTAGGTAGGCGAGCGTCAACGTCCATCGCGAGCATCGCTGCGGCTTGTCTCCTGGCGGCCCTTCCTTTGGATGGTAGCGGGATCATGTCCGTCCGTCTCTCCAACTCCGTCTCTCCAAGTACAATGCACACATCTCCAACCAGACACTATATAACATTGGAGGTGTCTCATTGGTTCCCCCAAGCTTGACACTAGAACAAAATCGCCTCCGCTTTGCAGGACATTGCTTTCGCCGTGAGGACCAGCCAGTGCATAATCTTGTACTTTGGCAGCCTCATGGAGTGAATAAGCATGGTGGACAGCCCATGACTTTCTTGAGACGCATCTTAAAGGACACTGGCCTTAAAGATGCGGATGATCTAGCAAATGTCATGGGTAATAGGGAGTTGTGGCGGTGCAATTTTGTTGACAAGCCGGCACAGCATTCTTAAAAATGCAGCTGCAATGAAGCATGCCGATCCTAGTAGTAGCCTCTAGAAACCACTTTCCGTCACCGAATTCTTCTTTGTAGGAGTATAAGCGCCTGAGGATCTCGAAGGGACCGAATAGTCCAGCGCTCAATAGTAGATCCACATAATGGAATGGTAGTGTCGCTGCCGTATGGAGGCGTTCTGGGAACGAGAAGTACCCGCACGCCATCTCTTGCGCGATATTGCGAGCACTTCTATGCAATTTGGTCTTTACGTGGTTATTGGCGTAGGTTTCAAACATAACCATATTTCCCATAGCTGTTACGTCCTTAGTAGGACACTTTATGTTACAACGGGGGCTCGCTGAATGTCCACGGAAACCGCATTTTGTGCAAAGGTTGTAAAGGGTAGGATAAACCAAAACATCGTGGCCCGATATCGCGCAATAGGGGCAGTAAAGTATCCCAAGGAGCTGGAGGCACGAATCGGTAACCCGATTTAGCGTGGACCCGCGTGGACACTGTTCCGAACCGCAGTTTCCGCATACCTCCAGTTGCATCTCCCGGCCAAAGAATATGGGGATTGGTATGCCGGCGTAATACTCCAGCCGTCGGTCACTTTGAGGATACTTGCAGTAGCCGGTAGCCCGCGGAGTGCTGGGCTTTGGCGGAGTATGTTCTCGCTACGATAACCTTCCTTATAGCCTGCCGGTCGCATCCCGGGAGCCCGTTTCTGGCGGTGGATCCACTCGGTTTGTTCGGCGTACCATCGGGTAAGTCGCATAGGGTCTTGTGGAACGGAGGGGGCCGTCGCCACAGCCGGTCGGCGAAGGGGTACCGGGGCGTTCGCCGGAGGAATTCTGAGGAGGTCTACAGGGGTTGGAGCAACGCTGGGACCCTTCGTCACCTGTATAGCTGAGCGGGTCCGCTGGGTGCTGGTGCTCGAGATCTCCGAAGACCAGTCTTCTCCCCCCGGGAACGGATATGGAGACAACCTCTGACATGTGTCGCCGAAGTCGCTAAGCGCGTAGGTGGTTACTAGCTCTCTGGCAGGACTGCCGGAGCCAAGCGGGGTGGTTACGCTTGCCTCCGTTGCAGGTTCGGCCATGGCGACCCGTTTGGCGGCTGGTCTGTAAGCGACTTCCGGATCGAGTTGTCGCTTTGGGGTGGACAGCAGGACACCTTCCTGTAGCCATAATTCCTCCCCATCCGATGATATCAGTGGTTCCTCTGCACCGAGGAGATCAACTATCGTAGGGATGTCGAACAGTCCGTTATCATCCCAGGATGCGATGACGTTGAGCGTTTTCGTATCTCCCGGTGGAATATTCTCTACCGCTTTGAACGCGTGGTCGATAACTTCGTTCCACTCATAGTCGATAAAGGATCTAGGAACCGCATTAATGAGTTTATCGAGAGTCTTGCAGATGAACTTAGCAACAGTATATGATTCCATTACGACGTAGATATAGTTACGTCGATCCGGATTCTCCCATTTCTGGTGGATCGTCCATTTTCTTTCTACGTCCCTCCAACGATTCTCTCGCTCATTCGTTATCTCTAATTCCGAGTGTGCGCCATATATCTTGTTATAGTCCAGGAATTTCTGAGGTTTAAAGTCTATACCGCCGTTAAGCACCGCGAGGTAGCCGATACCGGATTTCGTCGGTCTCACCTCCCAGAATCCACGCATGAATTCCGTGGATCGCAACCAGGCTAACAGGGTTTGGGTGTCGATGAAATGACTAATGGCGCTGAGGTCTTCTCGTCGGTTTCTTCCAAAGGAAGCGTTGGTGTAGTCATTCCGGATATCCGCCTTTATATCCGACCCAATCTTGATAACATCGAAATCGAATAGGATCTGTTGGATCTCCGGTGGTAATAACCAGATCGCTCTGGATGTCCGCACCTCCTGCTTGGGTGTCGGGAAGATCCGACATATTAACACTAGACCATCTGGGGTTCCGAGGACGACGACAAATGATCGACCGTATTCCTTCGTCCCATACTTCTCCTGGTAGTCATCGCGGTTCTGGATGACCAATATACGCTCCTCTCGTAGCGTCGTTGTACCTTCCGCTAGGTTTCCCCAGTGTGTGAGGTATGTACTCTTGTCGTCGATGAAACTTTGGCATCGCGCCAACGTACTCGCTTTCCAAGTGGGCGTCGCGTTTCCCTCGTTGTCGTATATCAAACACTGGGATTTGTAGACGCTTCGCCGGAACGTTTCCCAGAACGACAACTCCGCTCATCCGGTTGCCTTTGCGTTCCGAGTTCTTTTCAGGCTCGTACTAGCATCAGACAACCGGAGCTCTCGTAGATTACGGGAATCCGGTTCCTCTTGCCCGGAGAATTTAATGATTCGCACATTCTCTGTTATCAGGGCGTTCCATTTCGTATCAAAGTTCGGAGATCCAGGCTGTGGATATTCCAGTAAATCGAGAGTGTTACGTAATTCGCCGAGAATTTGGCGATTTGAGTCCATATTTTAAATTATGTCCGTTGCAAATTTACGTCAGTTAATTATAAATCCAGAAAGTCTGATTCTATAGTGACCTGCAGAATAATTCAGTTTATTATTATTCAGTTTATTATTGCTATATAGGCATCTACCATCTTATTGCTACTACATTCAGTATTTACAGTTACTATAGCTATACATTAATATCCAACCAGTTTTTGACTTTTTATGTCCTCTTCTTTTTCCAATTCTTTTCTTTTCTACATTTTATACATTTTTTTGTCTTTTTTCATTTCTCATTTATTATTCATTTCACATTTCATTATTTCATCACATTTCATCATTTATTTCCACCATTACATTGGGTTTATAGCCCCCCGGCTATCATCATTTGTTTTAAGTGCAGCACCAGGGTGCGCATCATTACATTTTCATCATCATACGCGTCATCATTCAGTTTATAGTAGGGTTGTCTGTTTCTTTTCATCATTTCCAACTACATTCAACCATCTTCTTTGGGAAATTTTCGTTGTGGAAGGGGTGTTACGCGGCAATCTGTGATCTACAGCTGGGCTAGTTACACCGCCTACGCCCCAAACTGCACACATAACGGACAATGAAGACGCTGGAAGTGAAGTCACGTGGAATGCACCAGGGACCCACCAGAATAACACTCCCAACAACATAAAGCTCAGCCGACGAAGTCATGTGGGATGGGGTTACGCAACATTCTGGGATCTACAGCTGGACTAGTTACACCGCCTACGCCCCAAAATCCACGCAACGGTCCCACCAGAATAACGTGACTGAGAAACATAAAACCTCTATCGACGAAGTCATGTGGATGCACCATGGACCCACCAGAATAACGGGATAGAGGGGGTGTTGCGCGGTAATCCGGGATCTACAGCTGGACTAGTTACACCGCCTACGCCCCGAACTGCGCACGCTACAGACAACACAATACAACACAATGGATACAATGAATTCCACTTCGAATCTTTACCATTTCCAATAATCCAATATAGTGGGTCCTGATGACCAAAATCAGGGTGAACAATACATAAACTACCCTGCGTCAGTCGAAACATCTGCAGGGTGACGCTGGACTCCACATAACACACGAGGAAACACAAATACTATTGCATGGTTACAGTTAGTTTAAGGGGGGTCCATTATTCATTGTCAGTAAATCACATTTAAAAGAGTTTGTCAACAGGATGAGAAGGGTTTAAATGGGTTTAGCATTGTCACCAATGTCTGCAGCAGGATCCTGAGTAGGGAACTTATCACCTCTCTTGGAGTCACCACTGTCATTGCCTTCAAGAAGGCACAGCTTCTGGATAGGGCGTTGGTAGTGGCCCTTCGCCGTCCGTATCGTCACAGTCCTCGCAAGACCGTCTTTACTTGGGGTTATTTCCACGACTCGCGCCACAGGCCAGTGGACGCGGTCTTTAAGGTCTTCCTTAACCAGCACCATATCGCCAACTGCGACGTTCCTGTAGGTGTTATTCCACTTCCTCCTGGAGGGTTATGAGGTACTCTTGGGCCCAGATTCTCCACCAATGCGGTGCCAGCACTTGGGCCTTTTTCCAATTGGTATGTCTCGCGATATCGTTGGGATCTGGGAACATTGCCTCTGGAAGAATGTTGGTTTTGGGTCTTCCAAGTAGATGGTTAGGGGTAAGAGGCTCCAGATCTGTAGGGTCATCGTGGATAGGTACGATTGGCCGGTTGTTCAGGGTGGCCGTGAGTGCGAAGTGCATGTAGTGCGAAGGGTGTCGTGGGTTACCCGTGTAACCCCTAATGCGATGCGCATGGATCGTTTCACCAAGTCGATGAGTTTCTCCCATACCCCGCTCGTATGGGGTGCCAAGGGCGTTTGGAAGTGCCATTGTATATGGTGTTCCTTCCAGACTTGGGATGCGGTATCTTCGGTGAACCATCCCTCGATAGCCTCTCTGAGTTCCCGTTCTCCTCCCACGAAGTTCGTTCCATTATCGGAGTACATATGCCGGCATGATCCATTGTTTGCTACGAACCGACGCAGAGCGTTGATAAAGGCGTGCTGCGTGAGGTTTACTACGAGGTCTAGGTAAATTGCCCTTGACCTAAGGCATGTGAAGATGGCTCCCCAGCATTTGATGTTGGATCGTCGCTCGATGACTGTAAATGGTCCGAAACAGTCTACTCCGGTTACATAGAACGGCGGTGAATCGGACTGCAGCTGTGTAGCCGGTAGGTCGGCCATTCTTTGGGTGAGCGGTGGCGCTAGATATCGTCTGCAAGGGAAGCAACGTTTTAAGACTTTCTGGATTAGTGGCTGGATGTGGGTGATCCAATATCTTTGCCGGATGTTAGCCATAATCCAGTTCTGGCCCGCGTGATGGTTTTCCTCGTGGCACTGTTGAATTAATAGCTTGGCTAGTATTGACGTTCCGGGCAGAAGCACTGGGTAATTGACTTCATATTCGACCGGGGCGTTTGCCATCCGGGTATTTAGTCGGATCAGTCCATCTTCCCCCATCATGGGTCTCAACTGGTAGACTGGACTGTCGGGTTTCAAGGTCTTGCCCGCACTGAGCTGTTCCCATTCATCGGGGAAACTTTCTTTCTGGACATATCTAACGATACATTTTTCTGCAATAATGAGTTCTCGTATACTTCGTGGAACTATCGGTGTATTATCCCTCCACCACAGGAAGTTACGAAGAGTCATGACGTGGTGGATAAGACGTCTCATCGAGGAGGTTCGCTATATCAATAGGTGTAAGGACGCGGCTGGTTGCGTAGTGGTCGCAATATTATAGTGCCTGCCCGAATCCTTTGCAGGCTCGGTCAGGCAACTATAGATTTCCACGGTGGTGCTTCCATGGACTTTACGAATCTCCTTATCATCTTCTGAATATTTCCCGCTATCTAGTTCGGGATCGAATCGGGTGCTCCAGGTAAGTTGTGGCTGCTGTAAGAATTCCGGGCCTGTGAGCCAAAGTTTACTCTTACCGAGCTGTCATGGGGTGGCGCCTCTGCTCGATAAGTCCGCCGGGTTTTCTTTCCCGTTTACGTGGTGCCACTGTTCTTGGCCGGTACACTGTTTTATTTCCGTGGCTCGGTTCGCTACGAACGTGGTGTGTCGCCGTGATGGTGAGTGGAGGTAGTAAAGCACGATACTCGAATCAACCCAGAAATGCTGCGATTCGATGGGGATTCTTAAGTTCCGCATGATCATGCAGTTCTGCCTCACTGCCCAGACTGCGGCCTGCAGCTCGAGTCTAGGGATTGTTGCTACGAATTCCCCGGATACCGTCTTAGCCTTAGAGAATAAGAAGCTCGTATCACCGTTTCCATCCTGGCTTAATCTTCTTAGGAAGGTAACTACGCCGATTCCGGTATTTGATGCATCCGAGAAAGTATGGAGCTGGAATATATCGGTGGGTAGTTTATCGAGGAAGAACGGTCGAGGGATCCGCATATGATGTAGATGTTCGAGTTGTTCCGTCCACTTTCTCCATTTGGCACTGAGGTGTGGGGGGAGTTCCTCATCCCATCCCAGTCCTTCTATCCACATCTCTTTGATCAGATTCATTCCCGCCAATGTTACCGGGGATATGAAGTTTAATGGATCAAATATGGCGCTCTTTACAGATAAACATCCCCTCTTAGTCATTGGTTTGGGTAGGGGATTATATTTGAAGATGAACTGGTCCAATTCTATATCCCATTCGATACCGAGTACACGGTGATCCACACCCTCGGAATACATTTTGTTGTCGTCTAGCCTGATTTCTTCCGGGAACCTTTCCATAAGTTCCTTATCATGGGATCTAAACTTTACGAGAGGAAAACCGCCTCTCTTTAAACATTCCACCATTCCCTAGCCAGCTGATATGCCTCGTCGACATTGTCGGCGCCAGCGCATCCGTCGTCTACGTAGAAACATCGTCGGATGGTCTCTATGACTGTCGGAGGGAACTCATTTTCGCACATAGTCGCTGTTTTCTTCAACATGTCGATACATGCCACCGGCGAGTCCTTAGCGCCGAAGATTCTGACAATCATTCGCATTACGTCCACATCCTTCAATTTAATGTTTTAATTTAATGTTAATGTTTTATCTGTCCACAATATACGTAGGCAATCTGAGTCTCTTGGTAGCGTTTGGACCTGGTGGAACATCGCTTTGATGTCGCTTGTGAAGGCTATTTTGTTTTCTCTGAACCTGATCAATACGCCGATAAGTGTACTGTAGATGTTGGGCCCGGTGTAAAGTTGGCTGTTCAAGAATTCGCCCTGATACATAGCCGCAGCATCATTTAATACCCGGATTTTACCGCCCTTCCGGGCTTCCACCACGTAGTGGGTTGGGAGGTAATACGTCCATTTAGTCCCCTGTAGTTCATTCCGGGGCACCATTTCCGCCAATCCATCTTCTAAATATCCTTTAATCACATTATTGTATTTCTCCTTTATCTCGGGTAGCCTGTTTAACTGGCGTAAGATACCCTTGAGTCTCCTAAGGGCCATGCTGGCATTATTCGCCATCGGTCTATCTGGGTCCTTCCAAAGCATGGGCGAACACCAATGTCCATCTTTGAACGTTGCCTGGTCGAGAACGTCAATACAATATTGATCTTCCTCGGACGGGTTCTTGTCCTTCTCAGCAAACTCTTGAGTCTCTAAGTTGAAATACTTTGTCATCTCCTGCTGGGTTTTTTCGGTTTCCAGGAATAAATCCTCGTCCAGGTCGGTTGCTGAACAGTAACCCACAGATGTTGCGTTCTCTTTGATCTGGCATTTAAGAAGATATATATATGTGTCGGTAGTCTCCTCTTTGATGCCGCGAAGTGTCCGCATAAAAACCGTCATCCGGCTTTACGGATCGGGCGATGTCTCCGGTTGGTATATGTAATTCCGGTGTATCGAGTCCGATTAATAGTGTAATTCTGTTCACGTCCAATGGTGGGCATCATAGATCCACATCTTCCTGGTCTAACTGAATGAGGGGTGCGTATTCAGATGATTGTCGAACCGCACTTGGAGATCGGTGTGTACCAGAGCGTTTTTTATCGTCAGTTTGACCGTCTCGTAACCCTTCATAACTCCTTCCATCCTGAGTTGTACCTCCCCGGATTCCACTTCTTTATGGTTGGTTATCGTCTGTATGGGCCGCTTGCAAGGTTCGTAGTCTAGGCCTAGTTGTTCGAGGAAATCCCGGTCGATGATGGTTCCATCCGACCCATTGTCGAGGAACGCGAGTGTTGTTAAGGATTTTCCGACCCCTTGGATTCTTACTGGGATCACTTTGGCGAAGACCATATAACGGCGGTTTATTAAATTGACTGTAGCTGATATACTGGTCACATGTGATACATCGGCGGTGGTCTTAAACGGATTGGTATCCCTCCGCTGAATCGTCCGGGTACCCTTGGAGACGTGATTCGTTTCTCCTCTTCGTTTGGATTCGATCCGGAACGGTAGGGTGGTGAAATCGAAATTTGCAGGAATGTGGAGGAGTGTATGATGTTGTAGGTGGTTACAGACCGCGCAGCACTAATCCTGGACGTAGTGACCTGTTCCGAGACACCGGAAGCATTGTAAAAGCTTTTGCGGAATTGGCTGGTTATTTTCCCCGCAAAGTACTCTGTAGTTGGTTTAACGGGCATAAAAAGCCGTTTCATTACTGTACTGGTGTTTTAGTGGACATAAAAAGCCATTTCTTCTGTATGTGTACTTTAGCGGACATAACTAGCAATTTTATGTCGCAATACGCTAAATCCTCTTGACACAGTGTAGTTACTATGACGACGGCTAACAGCTGATCTGTACACGTGGAGCTTTTCCTTTGTTCTCTGTTCTTTCTTTGTTCGGTCGACCAATCAGAGCGTTTTTTGACTCTGTGTTGGAGATTGTATACAGAAACTCGTGCAGTTGAGTCAGTATGTGTATTTTGTCCACAGCCAGAAGACCGGCTTTGGAACCTCTGTGTTTTCAGGCTTTAGCAAAACATTAGCAGGCTTGATCATCGAAACGTATATCTGTTATCATACCAATTCATGCCTACCCATCCTACTCACCTAATCATATTGTCAACTACAAACACCGCATTTTTACTGCTATTTACTGTCGGTTATTCATTATATCAGTTGATGGAATATTATTATATTGGATAATATCGATAAATTAATCATAAAACCCTCAATCTTCTTGATATACTGAAGGTAAGAGAGACCGGTTACATATAACGATTGCGACTTACATTAAAGTGGTTTTGAAGTGAATCTAATGCTATTTCATAGGCACTACATGTATCGGTCGTTGTTCTCTTTATATGTGACTAAATTAGTGAAGGTCGGCAGATTGGTGTGCAGCATTGTGCAGTAGTGTGCATGATTGTGATTGATAACAAAGCATCTCCTAAAGAATGCACTATATACATGAATCCATAGCCATCCCGTTGTGTCTAGTGTAAGTCATAACTCTGTTTACATATTTAGAGCGCCACGTCCTAAAGGAACTGTTAATATTTCCCGAAAGTGAATAATATTGGTCAGAAATTATATCTTAACGATCAGTCGAATAATACAGTAGGCCTACGCCGCAATTCAAGTCTCCGAATCCAGTCTCCCGGGTATATCCAGCGGGTGAATGGTCGCGCATAGACTGGCTTCGGCTAATGTAGTGTAACAAATACTCGTCATAGGCTAAAGTCGATTTATAATCTAGAAGACATTTAAATTTGGCAGGTTAAACTGCTAAAGGTCTAAAAGCGCGAACAAGCATCCTCGGTGTTTCATTATTGCTTCGAAGCACGGAACGAGTTCAGCAAACTGGAACTTTCTGCAGAATTACACCTTATGTTTCTCCCCGCAGAAGAGACATAGAAGGGAGGTTGTGGTGCCTTCCCTTTTGGGTGCCCAATTCGCTAAATAACATGCCCATTCCTCGGCTGATGTCGGTTCCTCATAGTCCTCGTCATCGGAATCCTCTGCCATGGTGATGGCCATCGTACTCACCGGAGGGGGGCGGAATCTCGGTTTTGGAGTGGGTGCCCTGCTCCTAGCGTTGTTCTCTATTCCATCTAACTTGGAGAGACTTTGTTTGGAGAACATCAAATCGTTCATGGCTTCAGAGATGTCATCTAGGAATGCCGACATTTCGAGGAAACTAGGATCCCGATCCGGGTGTCGGCGTCGGAGATCGACACATTTATACGCCCATTTGCTTTGCAACCATCCAGGGAACTTCCGGGCAATCTGTCGGAGGTTTAGGATGTTGTTTACCTGTTCCTCATTGTTTAATGGTTTTAAAGTGTAGTAAGCGTCTTTCATTGAGTCCAAAAACTCTTGGATATTCTGTGGGTCCCCTAGGGATCCAGCGTCCTGTATCAGTTTTTCAAGCGTCTTATTGATGATAGTTCCGATGTTACCATATCTTTTATCTAGAGTTTTCCACGCGTCGTGGTACGCTTCGTGAGATCCTCCCTCGAAACATTTAACGATTCGGCGTGGTTTGTCACCCAGGTATTGAGATAAATATACCAGTTTTTGCGCGTCAGTTATGTCTGTTCATCCGATCTGAGCAAAGAACCGTTTCTTAAATCCAAGGTAATCGACGGTGTCTCCCTCGAAGGTGCAGATCTCCATCTTGGGCATAGCCAGGCGGTTCTCCAAGGCTCGGATGATGCCGACGTCGTCCGAACTGGAATGACTAGGAGGATTGTAATTACTATCACTCTCTCCCATACATGATGGATCGATGAGAGGTGGAGTTTTAATGATGACACAGTTACAGATTTTTGGTGTGGACTTGAATGGATTATTGGATCGAGGGGTGGCGTCCCGTTCCGAGTCCTTTTCAGGCTCGTACTGGGGAACGCTCGGTGCCGTAGGATTGGATGGGAAATAAGGTTCCTCATTCTTAAGCGTAACCGGTGGGGGATTGAATACCTGTGCTTGTGCCGATAACGTAGACTGTATGGTTGGCGGGAACTCGGGTTTCGGAGGTTTCGCAGCCAGTGGCGTAAATGACTTTTCTAATTCCGGGACTGGGATTGGTTCATAGTCCTGTTCTATACCCCTTTCCCAGTCCTCGTATATTTGGAGGTTCCGTTCTATGAGTGCGGCGTTGTAGTCTGTGAGTTTAGCAATGTCCGCATTCTTTTTGTGAACAAGAATCGCTTGGGCCTCGGCACTTCGTTTACGCATTTCGGCCTCTTGTTTCCGTATCTTACGCATTTCGGCCTCTTGTTTTTGTCTTTCAGCCTCTTGTTTCTGTATCTCGGCCTGTTGTTCGGCCTCTACTTTCCGTATCTCAGCCTGTATTTCGGCCCCCTGTTTATGCCTCTCCTCAGCTAATACATCCTGTTCAATCTGCAGTTTTACATATTCGTCTTCCATTCGAGCTTTAAGGGCCAATGCCCTCTGTTCTCGTAGCTGATCTCGGAGTGGTTGACCCCCTTGAGAACTGCGCGCTGAACCAGATATCTCGCTCCTAGCGCTGGAGTGCTGGTGCCTTGAGGACCCAGTTCTCTTTCGCTGAACCACGGTCCTGGTGCCGGAGGTCCGTACTGATTCCGCGTCCGTCCTTTCGGTTCTTTTGTAATACTGTTCCTCATAGCTTCTTACAAGGCTGAGGGTCCTCCGATGTTGCTTGCGGAACTCTGCTAGATGTGCAACGTGTTCTTCCAGTCTGGGGTAGTTTTCCAGGTCGGTTGCGGGTACGAGTTCCTGATATGCCTGTATCATCCGTTCATATCGTTGTAGGATACTTCGGATTTTTTGTAGTTGAGTCTGTATGTCGCTGAGGGGGGTCTCGAATCCCTTTAGTTGTTTCTCGATGCAGTGATATGCTCGAGTCACTCCGCCTTTGAGAGTGCCCAGTCGACGGGCCATGTTCTTTATGTTTGGAACCTCGTCGGTTTCCGAGTCTGTGTGGGGCTCCATTTCATCGGTGTCGGAGACGTTATTCGTAGTCATTCTAGCGCCTCTTTGATTACTAGATATGCGATATCGTAAAATAGTTCGTCGTAGGTTTCGTATTCAGCCTGGACTACCCAAACGGTAATCCTGAATCGTCCCACGTTCGTTCCTTGTACTTCGACTTCAATGTGCCAGATTCCTGGCTCAACTTGGATTATATCAATAGGTGTGATCGATACTTCCATTCCCTGTTAACGACTCTCTATTAATGATCTGCCGACTACGAGTTTTGATTGAGTTTATAAGTTGATTCAACCACAGCTTTGTCTTAAATCAAATACCAGAGTTTCCTCGTAGTGGGTGCTGGGTAAGAACGGAGAGAGTTTGAAGAGTACTGTAGAATTCCCAACTTCCACCAGTTGAAGTTGGCCGCGTCTTATTCTCAATTTTGTTGCCATTATTCCCGACACCATGGGGAAAAATGCCGATGCTGGAGGCGGAATTTTCTTACCATGGGATTCCGGCCAGTCACCGGATATTGGGAGTGGAGAAGGAATACTTTCTGAGATGCAAGATTGCAATTGAGAAAAAGTTGCATTGGTTGGATATAATCTTTTAATGTAACTTCCCTACAGTTGAATCTTGATTGAGAATAAGTTGGGCTTCCCCACACCAATATACACCAAATATTCACAGTAATATACGACAATATGAATTCCTACAGTACATTAATTAATTGCCCACTGTTCGCTTTAGATTTTAACCTAACTAATGTTCCCCATTTTCCCTCGGTCCTAGTCCCGGTACCGTAGTGTCGGTGTCGGTCGACCCTGTTGCGTGTCTGTCCCACCCTTCCCAAACCCCGAAGGGATCGGTCATCAGGAAAGCGGTACGGCTTGGCTAGGGGTCTGTCGGTTCATCGCAGGGTCCCAACCACCTAAGCTTTCCGAGTCCCTTTCAGGCTCGTAGTCGCTTCGGTAGCCGAGAAGCTGCTCCGAATAGTCGGTAGGCCAGTAGAGTCCGGTCCTTTGTCTTTCGACCCCATTGCGTGTCCGTCCCACCCTTCCCGAACCCCGAAGGGATCGGTCATCAGGAAAGCGGTACGGCTTGGCAAGGGGTCTGTCAGCCCGTTGTGAGTCCCAACTGTCGGTAGCTTTCCGAGTCCTTATTCAGGCTCGTACTAACGCCGGTCGAGGAACCCACTCCAGGAAGGCAGTCCTCGTCGAACCCTTCCTCCGTTAGTCGGTCGATCCGTCGCAAGTCCCCGGTGCAGTCGGCAAGCTTTCCGAGTCCTTATTCAGGCTCGTAATAACTGCCGGTGACCAGGGACCGCTAAGGATCTGTCTGTCGGTTCCCGTCGCAAATCCCTGACACAATCAGCAGACTTTCCGAGTCCTTATTCAGGCTCGTAATAACTGCTGTTGGCCAGGGACCGCTAAGGGCAGTCCTTGTCCCTAGGCCTAGCGAGTTACCAAATCCACATCTACAGGCAGCAGGAAGTTGGCTAGGCCTAATAGAATCAGGTAAACCTGAGTACTGCTTGATTTTGCTTCCCACCCTTGGCCCTTAAATATCTGATATGAGTCCCGTGCCCCGTAAGTCGCCCCAATATTCGCCCGTAAATCGCCCCCAGTCCATTGAATATACCCAAATTCCATGTTCCCGCACCCGGTATTGATATTGGAATATTCATTTTAAATAAATCAGAAAAATATTCAACTCGCGTTATGAAAAGTTGAAATACCGCGAACACTATACTATACTCACTATACTCCACACTATACTCCACACTATACTATACTATACTCACTATACTCCACACTATACTCCACACTATACTCCACACTATACTATACTATACTCACTATACTCCACACTATACTCCACACTATACTATACTATACTCACTATACTCCACACTATACTCCACACTATACTATACTATACTATACTCACTATACTCCACACTATACTCCACACTATACTATACTATACTCACTATACTCCACACTATACTCAACACTATACTATACTATACTCACTATACTCCACACTATACTCCACACTATACTCCACACTATACTATACTTTACTCACTATACTCCACACTATACTCCACACTATACTATACTATACTCACTATACTGCACACTATACTCCACACTATACTATACTATACTCACTATACTCCACACTATACTCCACACTATACTCCACACTATACTATACTTTACTCACAATACTCCACACTATACTCCGCACTATGCTATACTATACTCACTATACTCCACACTATACTCCACACTATACTATACTATACTCACTATACTCCACACTATACTCCACACTATACTATACTATACTCACTATACTCAACACTATGCTCCCCACTATACTATACTTTACTCACTATACTCCACACTATACTCCACACTATACTATACTATACTCACTATACTCCACACTATACTCCACACTATACTCCACACTATACTATACTATACTCACTATACTCCACACTATACTCCACACTATACTATACTATACTCACTATACTCAACACTATGCTCCCCACTATACTATACTTTACTCACTATACTCCACACTATACTCCACACTATACTATACTTTACTCACTATACTCCACACTATACTCCACACTATACTATACTATACTCACTATACTCCACACTATACTCCACACTATACTCCACACTATACTATACTATACTCACTATACTCCACACTATACTTCCAGCTTGCTCCCTCACTCCATCCATGGCGTGCTTACTATTTATTGCCTGACCACTATATTATTCTAGCAATATGGGTTAATACATCTATAGGATACGGAAGCCCATAAGGGTCACCCTTTCGCGTGTGCGTGTTCTTTCCTAAAAAATGGCTAAAGCTGTCTGTGTGAGTGTTTACCTCTGTGTGTGAGTGTATACCTCTGTGTGTGAGTGTATAGCTCTGTGTGTGAGTGTATACCTCTGTGTGTGTGTGGGGGTGTGTGTGTGTGTGTGTGTGTGTGTGTGTGTGTGTGTGTGTATGTGTGTGAGTGTATACCTCTGTGTGTGAGTGTATACCTCTGTGTGTGAGTGTATACCTCTGTGTGTGAGTGTATACATAGGCCCATAAGGGTCACCCTTTACGTGCGTGCAAACAAATGAAATTTGATTATTGGAGGGTAATTTAAATAGGCCTATCTTGTTTTTACCTACTACCAGGGCCTTCGTATTGCTGTACTGATAGTGAATTAACTGTACCGGTACCTACTGCAGTACTGATACCTACTGACAGACTGACCTATTGGATTCCATACAGGACTCAGGTACTGCAGTATTAGTCTGTATTAGTGTAATAGTATTAGTGTAATACAGTAATATCCAATAAGTCAGTACTGCAGTAGGTACCGGTACAGTTAATTCAGTAGTAGGTAAAAACAAGATATTTAAATTACCCTCCAATAATCAAATGTCATTTGTGTGCACGCACGTAAAGGGTGACCCTTATGGGCCTATACACTCACACACAGAGGTATACACTCACACACAGAGGTATACACTCACACACAGAGGTATACACTCACACACAGAGGTATACACTACACACAGAGGTAAACACTCACACACAGAGCTATACACTCACACACAGAGGTAAACACTCACATAGACAGCTTTAGCAATTTTTTAGGAATGCACACGCACACGCGAAAGGGTGACCCTTATGGGCTTCCGTAATAGGACACGCAGTGTAAGAGGAGCCAGACTAATAAGACAGATTGCTTATTGTATTTCGCAAAATGGTTGGGTAATAATGAAGTCGTTTTATTGGTAGTATTTAA
The DNA here is from genome assembly GCA_032718475.1 of Nemertoderma westbladi. Taxonomy (NCBI): domain Eukaryota; kingdom Metazoa; phylum Xenacoelomorpha; order Nemertodermatida; family Nemertodermatidae; genus Nemertoderma; species Nemertoderma westbladi. Next base: position 65 of record JAUCBJ010004930.1, on the reverse strand, counting down.
TATTGATATTCATTCACTTTAAATTCATATTTAAAAGCATTTCACAATATGTAAACATAAAAGCT
>JAUCBJ010004929.1:0-95550 GCA_032718475.1 Nemertoderma westbladi | reverse complement strand
ACACACCCCTACAAGACTTTTGAAAAACGGCCATAGTATAATTATATCAGTTCGCTGATGGCTCGCCATTCGTGTCTCGCCCCACATCCTTTGGTGGACAGACTCGATGTATGTAAGCAATATGTTGAGATCGTGTTAAATTAATAGGTTCATTACTCATATTGGGAATGCGAACAGTCGATTCAATGACGCGTGAAATATTAATACAGTATGTCATGTGCCATTTAATGGTGAATCACTGAATCCTGATGCAGCACAAAGAATTTTAAGAGGGCCCCAGATAAATTGATCATTCATGCGTAACTGGTAACCTAGGAGATAGGTGACATGTCTTGTCTTAAGTTTAGGCCCTTTTCGCTAACATTAACTCCAAAATAGTTACCAGTAAGGGAGCTGTATACCCTAGGGCCGAATAAGGCTGCATTGTTTGTAATACAATTACAAATACAAATAAATAAAGTAAAATAAAATACAAATAAATAAAGTAAAAATAAATACAAATAATTAAGTATTAATAAATAAAAGAGCCGCGGTACCAATTCATAGCTACTATACGGTTTTCACTTTGAGACATTTCGCCATCTAGCGGCAGACAGGGGAACTTCAGACTACTCTATGACTCCGCAAAAGTTATGGCCTATGCTGTAGTAGATGCCTACCGAGTTTAAACCTATTCGGAATGAAAATAACAAAGTTAGAGAAGATGTTAATTTCAGATAATACGCCCTCTAGTGGCAGACTATGGGATTACAGACGGTTGGATATAGGTAAGAGTAATTAGTCATCAGAGGTGTCACAAGAGGGGGGGGGGGGGGGGGGGGGGGGGGGGCTTGGATCCAACTATTATTAATAACCTGTTGCTTGGTTAAAGCTAATTGGGTTAAAGCTAGAGGGAGCCGTTGGGCTCCCTCTAGTGATTCTGAGAGTACATACACCTAAGTCATCCGCAAAGTCTAGATCAGTTAGGTACTTGGCAGGATTTCCTCGACTTCTGCAGCCAGTAGGTGGAGTTATCATCACCCCATCATCATTATGATGATCTAAGGACATGCGTAGAACATAGTCAACCACAATAATGAACAAGAGCACAAAATGTTTCCAAAAATTATATTCAGTTAAAAATTAGGTACTGTACGCATGGGGTGAGACACCGAACACATAATTCACTCCTCAAAAAATTGTAACTATTGGTTCTGCAAACACTGAAGTAGGAACAAAGTTCGCAAGTTAAGGGAAGTGATTCGCTCGGAAAAATCGAATACATTTCACTATAATGAGAATTGGAAAATTGGAATCTAACGACCAAGATCACTGCTTAAATAAAACTCACAACAACCGCATTCAATTTTGTAATTAAGTCACTCTAAATGAATTTAAGTTACTAATTAGTATATCTTAAAATAATACATACATCACTTTGTGGCTTGTAGTCTGTCCAAGGCTTGAAATAAAATTTACATAGAATTAAATAATATTTTTATAGAACGTGAACGTAAATTTATTATTATTGGTGGCAAATACTGTATTAGATCTAAATATAGATATACTGTACATACTGTACTGTACACTACAGTATTAATACTGTAGGGCCTACAATAAATGACAGCTACATTTAATAGTAATTATGTAGTTCATGGTGTTGATGCCTCGTACATCAATCAATCAACATTTTAATTTCAGTAAAAATAGTCACTGAAATTACAATTTTGATATTCATCGTACTACTCTGTAGACATTAAATTACCTATTCCAGGTATTTATACAGATAAGATAGATAGGCAGATAAGCTTTCTCTTAGCGCAGTGGGTGTTCAAGAGCACCGAATGCAGACTGGACAGACTGATGAGGTTCTGATTAAGGACATGGGGGGCGGTTGGCGACTCGCCCTCGCTTCAGCAGATGATAGTGGCAATGGTGAAATTGGTCTATTGATGAATCCAACTGCACATGCAGCATTGGACAAAATAGACCAAATCTCTAACCGCATCATCCGTTGCCACTTCTCATGCTCTGGCCTGGAAGACTGGCTAAGAAATTTCCTAAGGTGGTTCTGATTGTGTGCTACTCTCCAACTAGTGTTGCCCCTGTAGAGGAGGTGGAAAATTTCTACCAGAATCTACAAGCAGCTATTGATGGAGTGGATCAGCATGTATTCTTAACATTCCTGGGAGACTTTAATGCAAGTCTGCATCAATACCTACATCGCCCTGGGTCTATAGCAATAGTGTTAACCGAAATTCCGTCCATCTTCAGGATTTTATCTCTGGAAATGGATTGTTTTTGGCTGGAACCCAGTTCAAGAAGCGAACTGGAAAGCTATGGACTCATAGTGGACCCAGAGGTCACAATTCCCAGATAGACCTTATCCTGTTTCGTAGGAAATACAGGAGCTCTATACAAGACTGTAATGCATTTACACTTCGACCCTTCTCCAGTGATCACCGCCTTATTGTGGCCAAGGTAATAAGACTTAGTCTGCGTGCTAGCAGAACAACAAAATCTGCCTTGCCGCGGCATGACTGGTCCTCTCTGTTGCAACAGCCAAGTGTGAGATCCAGCTTCACACTACAGTTGAGCAACAGGTATGAGGCTCTTGCCTCTGAGGCGGCAGATCACTGTGAGGGCTATACTGCCTTTTACAGAAGCTGTTGCCGTTATCCCAAACACCAGGGGGGAAAACGCCGATGCTGGAGACGTGACTTTACAGACCACAGAGTCCTGGCCAGTCACCGGATATTGATTGTGGAGAATGAATGATATCTTGAATGCAGGATTGCGGTTGAGGAAAAGTTGCATTGGTTGGATATACTCTTTAATGTAACTTCCTACAGTTGAACCCTGATTGATAATTAATTGGGCTTCCCCAAATCAATATACACCAAATATTCACAATAATTATACACGACAATATAAATCCCTACAGTATATTACTTAATTACCCACTGTTCGCTCAGATTTTAGCCTACCTAATGTTCCCCAGATTTTCCCTCGGTCCTAGTCTTAGTGCCGTAGTGTCGGTGTCGGTCGACCCTGTTGCGTGTCCGTTCCACCCCTCCCGAACCCCAAAGGGATCGATCATTGAGAACCAGCACGGCTTGGCTAAGGGTCGGTCCAGTCGGTAGACTCTGTCGCTTATCCGTCCCACCCCTCTCAAACCCCGAAGGGTTCGATCATCGAGAACCAGTACGGCTTGGCTAGGAGTCTGTCATGTCGGTGGACCCGTTCGCGTATCCGTCCCACCCCTCCCGAACCCCGAAGGGTTTGATCATCAAAAACCAGTACGGCTTGGCTAGGGGTCCGTCGGTTCATCGCAGAGACCCAACCACCTAGGCTTTCCGAGTCCTTATTCAGGCTCGTAGTCGCTTTGGCAGCCGAGAAACTGCTCCAAACAGTCGGTAGGCCAGTAGAGTCCAGTCCTTTGTCTTTCGACCCCGTCGCGTGTCCGTTTCCCGTCGCAAATCCCTGACACAAGCAGCCGGCGTTCTGAGTTCTTTTCAGTCTCGTAATAACTGCTGTTGGCCAGGGACCGTGTTAATGCCACTAGTGTATGGCATTTACCTTGCAGGCTCGCCCCATATTGTTAATTTACTTCTGCCAGGGAATTATTATGTTATACGGCAAGGGCCATGCAGAATAGCTCTGATTGGCTAATACCCATTTGCATTCAGCTTACCAGCCCCAGCCTATATAGTATATATAGTATAGCATTATATCAGTTGGTTAGCCTAACTATTGAAGATTTATTAGTTAATAGCTCACTAGCTGTTAGTAGATTTGTGGGTCGGAATATTCACGTCAATTCGTGATATTGCCGATGTCAATTTGTGATATTGATTCGTATTATGTCGATTTATTGTTTGTCTATTAATTAATTTGTTATATCAGTTGAATTATTGCGATTTATGTTATTATTATGTTATCGATAAAGATAAAGAGAATGGATTCAAGTCATTCCGTTGTTGATTAACGTTGGTAGCACAATAACATTGAGGTTGGTGGTCTATAGACTGTACGGTATTGCAACTCATCGCATTGGGGTGTGTGTTACAGTATTGTCATATGACGCCTAATATTAATAGCAAACTAACATATTTTAATACGTGCACAAAATTAATTCCTGTGACATCGGTATCTCGGATTGTCAGTTTCATAAATCCGACTTCCATAAGTCTCGAATGAATACAGTTTTCAGTTAGACATAAAGACGTAAGCAGTCCAGACACACAACTTAAAGGAACTATTTATACGGGGTTTCAAATCTGTTTACAGTAACGCCAGTTTTATATGCAACAATAAATTATTCTACGAGTACAAGTAACGGTTACTAGCGCCCGTTTCTTGTATATACAGCTGGTCGTAAGTTTAGGCTCATTATTTGCAAAATTGAATTGTAGCGCTAACAGTGAATATTTAACTCAGTGAAGATTTCGCCAGCGAATATTATCCACCTGGTGAATTTTTCTCCTCGCATTTATTGTTGCATTGTCCTTATCTGTAATTCTAGAGTAGGCTATTTAGGACTGCGCACCCTGAATAGAATATTTTAGGTTTACAACTGTCGGTGTTATAAATAGATTTACTGTGTATAGAATAGGAGTTGTAAAAATTTATTTACCTGAATGTTTACATTTACAGTATGTACATTTATTGTTGTAGCATTTAATAGTTCAGTGTAGATTCTGCACTCAAATATTTCAAGCGGCTAACGAACTGCGTGTCCCCCACCTTTTTGATAGGACGTCCCGGACGTCCCTTGCGTAATTATATCTCGCTTGGTGTCAATCTCGTCTTAATAGTAAATCGAGTATCTATCTAAATATTCTGGGAGAGGTATTTGAAGAAATTTTTCTGTACTGTGTTGTTTGTGTTTCGATTGTGAATTGCTTATTTGTGAGTGTGATTTCAGGTGACTGAATGTGTTTGTGCTGTTCCCGTCTTGACTGCATGAAAACTGGATTAATTGGTCCCATATCAATCCTGTTGGTGTTCGGTATAGTGAGTACGGTAAGGGATTTGAACGCTCAGTTGTATTGCGTTCAGCGGCAGATCGACAGTAAGATTCCTAGCTACGTGCGAATAGGGTATCGATGATCGTTGGGTAACTGAGCAGACGTATTTCTTATTGTAAGCACGAGTTCCTGATATCAAGTTATTAAATTTTGCTTACCAGCGGGTAAGGCTAAGCAAAATTTATTCCTGTGGACAGCAGTGTTTGCTTGAAAATTGTATGCAATTAAAGAGTTTCTCCCTTGACGCTGTTCGGTTTCGGAGGCTGGGGAAACTTCCACGTGTCAGACTCGACGTTGTAAATCTATGCAGGTCTCGGCGTACCATAAGTCTATGTGTGTTCGTAACCTGACAGTGGAATTGTGTGCGACAGATGATAAATATTGTTGAAAGCAAAATCCGAAGTCCCAAAATAGTTGGAATTAAATTCCAGCTATAAACATAAATTTACTCCCCTGATAAATCTAACCCGTTAAATTGTCCTATCCATTGATTTGTAATATTTTGATTTGTAATAATTTTCTTTGTATATTAAGTACGCATTATCATTAGGTACGTTCTATTGCATTATCATTCTGTACTACTACTACTAGGATCGGCATGCTGCATTGCAGCTGCATTTTTAAGAATGCTGTGCCGGCTTGTCAACAAAATTGCGCCGCCACAACTCCCTATCACCCATGACATTTGCTAGATCATCCGCATCTTTAAGGCCAGTGTCCTTTAAGATGCGTCTCAAGAAAGTCATGGGCTGTCCACCATGCTTATTCACTCCATGAGGCTGCCAAAGTACAAGATTATGCACTGGCTGGTCCTCACGGCGAAAGCAATGTCCTGCAAAGCGGAGGCGATTTTGTTCTAGTGTCAAGCTTGGGGGAACCAATGAGACACCTCCAATGTTATATAGTGTCTGGTTGGAGATGTGTGCATTGTACTTGACACAATGTACCCGGCGTAGCATTCTTGTGAATGTGCCATCCAGAGATTTGGTGTCCTCAGCAGTTAGAGCCCAGCATGGACTCCCGTAGAGGAGTACTGGAACTACTGCTGCTCTAAATAATCGGACCTTAAGTTTCCGATTAATTCGAGGTGACTTCCAAATCCTGGAAAGCCTATTCAAGGCTGCCCATGCCTTTCCCTTACGTATTCGAAGGTCCTCACCTGACTTCCGGATCCATGATCCCAGGTAACAGAAGTCGTCCACATGCTCAAGCATACCATCCTTTGAGCTTATGCTCATCCGATCAGAGACTTGCTGAGGACTTTCAAAGTTAACTGTCAGAATTTTGGTCTTTCTGGAGTTAATAAAAAGACCAACACTAGAAGCAGCATGTTCTAATAAGCTGAGGAGCCGCTGGGCTCCCTCTAATGATTCTGAGAGTACTCCTAAGTCATCAGCAAAGTCTAGATCAGTTAGGTACTTGGCAGGATTTCCTCGACTTCTGGAGCCAGTAGGTGGAGTTATCATCACCCCATCATCATTATGATGATCTAAGGACATGCGTAGAACATAGTCAACCACAATAATGAACAAGAATGGTGCAAGTGTGTCTCCTTGGAGGACGCCCCATAACACTTCAAATGGTTCTGTGTCACCGTCAACAGTAGACACAAATGTTGTCGAACCATCGTATACTGATCTGATTGCTGCAATAATTTCATCAGGAATCCCATATAATGAAAGTATGCTGAACATACGTGAGCGAGAGACTGAATCAAAGGCCTTGAAGAAGTCAACAAAGATAACAGCCAGATGCCTGTCTTTCTTTTTTGATAACTCTTCAATTATCCTTCTAAGTGCCAAAATGGGCTCCATGGTCCCACGACCTTTACGGAACCCATTCTGATTTCCACGTAGCAGTCTCTCAATGGGATCCCTGATGCGATTTAATAGAATTCTATTGTATAGTTTTGCAGCAATCGAGATCAATGAGATTCCCCGAAAAGAACCATAGAGTGTTAGGTTGCCCTTCTTGGGAACTGGCACCAACTTATTTGTTTTCATTTCTTGTGGGACTCTTGTTGTACGGTACATGTCTACTATGATGGGATAGATGAGCTTTAAACACTCAGGTATTTTAAAGACCTCAGGGGGAACACCATCTACTCCACTGGCACGATTGGTCTTAATGCTCTTTGCAGCAGCCTTCACTTCTGCAAAGGAGATATCGCCAATGGGAATATCTGGGAGTACAGACTCAGACACTTTTACTTCTATAAAGTTATCAGGCAATACCCTGTCATTATTGAGGAGCTTTTCAAAGTGGGCTTTCCAACCATTGAGGCGATCGGCTGGTGATTCAGCCTTAACCTTGGTGGTTGGTTGGCTTTTCCGCCCAGTAAGCAGATTGATCGATTTCCATGCCTGGGATGATTGCCTGCTGTCGTCAGCATCATTGATGGCATCAACCTGTTGGTTTATTAGCTCCTGTAGATTAACAGAGTACTGCCTGTTCAGGGACCTAGATGCAGCTTTAACTGCATTCTTGGCCGCTGTAGTCTGTTTGAGTCGGGACTCTTTCTGCGCCTTATGAAGGTCATTTCGGCACTTCTGAATTTTGTTGTCAGTCCAGGGGGCCCTTTTCCTGTTTCGAGGGTATACAGGAACTGTTTCTGCAGCTGCTAACTTAACTGCTTCTGTAAAGGCAGTATAGCCCTCGCAGTGATCTGCCGCCTCAGAGGCAAGAGCCTCATACCTGTTACTCAGCTGTAGTGTGAAGCTGGATCTCACACTTGGCTGTTGCAACAGAGAGGACCAGTCATGCCGTGGCAAGGCAGATTTCGTTGTTCTGCTAGCACGCAGACTAAGTCTTACCTTGGCCACAATAAGGCGGTGATCACTGGAGAAGGGTCGAAGTGTAAATGCATTACAGTCTTGTATAGAGCTCCTGTATTTCCTACGAAACAGAATATGGTCTATCTGGGACTTGTGACCACTGGGTCCACTATGAGTCCATAGCTTTCCAGTTCGCTTCTTGAACTGGGTTCCAGCCGAAAACAATCCATTTCCAGAGATAAAATCCTGAAGATGGACAGAATTTCGGTTAACACTATTGCTATAGACCCAGGGCGATGTAGGTGATTGATGCAGACTTGCATTAAAGTCTCCCAGGAATGTTAAGAATGCATGCTGATCCACTCCATCAGTTGCTGCTGCTTGTAGATTGTGGTAGAAATTTTCCACCTCCTCTACAGGGGCAACACTAGTTGGAGAGTAGCACACAATCAGAACCACCTTAGGAAACTTCTTAGCCAGTCTTCCAGAACATGAGAAGTGGCAACGGATGATGCGGTTAGAGATTTGGTCTATTTTGTCCAATGCTGCATGTGCAGTTGGATTCATCAATAGACCAATTCCACCATTGCCACTATCATCTGCTGACGCGAGGGCGAGTCGCCAACCGCCCCCCATGTCCTTAATCAGAACCTCATCAGTCTGTCCAGTCTGCATTCGGTGCTCTTGAACACCCACTGCGCTAAGAGAAAGCTTATCTGCCAAGGCAGTCAGCTCACCTTGTCGCATTGGGGACCCGAGTGTTAGGGTGTTTACTGAGGCTAGTCTAGTGACTTGCCTCAGATTCACCAATGGCTTTGTTGGTCGGGGTGGAACATGAGAGTAGCCTCCAACTCCAGAATCCCTCTCCCCATCACAATCTGGCCTCCCTGGTGACCCAGGGTTTGGGCCAGAAAGGTCATCAGGAAAGGGACTCAACGAATTGTTGGCTGCTCTCTCTCCAGTAGGGGGTGAGACAGGCAGCCGGTCAGGAGTTAACTGACGCCTGTGAGGCCGATTGTGTCCGGTAATTCCACTGGCCTCTAGTGGCCGGACCTCCGCATTGCTAATGTAATCCATAGTGGGGGTTGGGGGGTGCTTTTTTGCCGAGTCAGCTCTCGGGGCAAATACCACACCCTGGTTTGCCATTCCACAGGGTGGGTGTCGCAATGGAGTCAGATATGAGGCCCATCACCCATATCTACTCTGGCGTACATGACCCACCATTGGCTGTTGCAGCTCATCTGCTGGGTCATGCCCTGTACCCTTGCTGCCAGGTGCAGGTCGCAGTGAAGTGCCCTCAGAGTGGACATGAGAACACTCTACTCCTAACCAGCCATTGGTAGATCACCATCTGCCTGGTCAGGCCATATACCCCTGCAGCCAAGTATATGGGTCCTTAATCCAGGACCAAGGGTGTCCTTATCCCAGAACGAAGGGGGTCCTAGTTACAGGACCAGATTTGCCCTAGTAAGAGGGTCTATGCAGCTACAGGTGGCACCTCCTTTATGCTGCATGGAGGTGGCAAGTTTTCTTGATCAATGACCTAGAATACCTGACCTGACCAAGGCATAGTAGATTAATTTATATTGCAGGAATATAAGAATAATCTATATACCAAAGCAATTTGGTCACATTTATTTCATAGACATACGGCATCAATATAACTGGTCTATATCATTCATTACAGGCATACAAGTTACTCGGAACTGCCAATATATCGAATTAACTTCCCTGCATTCGACCCAGTTACTGTTAGTCTATATTGGAACATTGCCAAGAGAGTACAATATAATAGCTTGTAACAGAAAGCTTTAACATCAGCCCATACTGCCTTGATAATTATTGTAGGTAACTGAGCGAACAAGGAGGGCCATTTGTTATCTCCTCTGACTGCCTTAGTATAAGCCATTTACTGTCAAGCCCTATTAAATTGAATTATCCATATAGGCATCGCCAATCAGATAGCTACAGTAGCTTCCACCAGTGTAATTTCATCTGAGGGTGTTAGGCAAAGGCGACTCCTTACGGGAATATCCAGCACTAGCATTTCTTTAACCAGCACTTGTTATCTTTCTATCAGTAGGTGGCGTGGCTTATTTCTGTTGCAGAAATCAACTGACTGACAAGCTATATATACTGCATTAATAATTATTAATTATTTGCAGGCGCTACAGTTTATAAATAAATTATAGATTGGATCTTTTTAATTAATTATATTTAATTAATTAATTAACATGGATGATCATAAATCTACTTTAAATAACAATTCATTTATGTCCGCACCCAGTAATGCTTCTAGTAGTGATGGGTTTGAAGTCCGTGACAAGATTTTGAGAACCCCTCCTCCAGCAAGAAGTCCAGCAGCTGTACATCCCCCAGTTAGAATACATAGTAGGGAAGTCCAAATAACTGACACACGCCTTGTAGATCGTCGTAGATCTGTGATCGGCACTAGGGCACAGAGTAAAAGGAAAGGGTTAGTACAGGCAAGTAAGGATACTGAGTTGGACAAAGACTTGCAAATAAGACTTCCCAGCGAGAACAAGCAGCAAGTGTGGACGTTAGAACACAAAGAAGTCCCACTTATAGTAGTGACAGTTCCAATTCTGACAGGGATGGTATTTACTGCAGAAATGACATGAACATGACTGTATTGCCTGACAATGAAATTATACAAGGTAACCAGGCCTCTCATAATACAATAGGTGGACCGATAATAGGTGAGGCTTCACACCCCCAATCTGAATCCATTCCAGCTAGTGTAAGTGAAGTCAGTTCATCTAAAGGTTCTGGTTCTGACACCTCGTTTAAAGATCCCTTAATGAGGCTGCCACCGAATCAATTAATCCGCCTGCTAGAGGCAATAGAGACTTATAAACCAACATCAACACTCCATGCGGGATATTCTGCAGGTGAGTTTCAAAGAGAGGTATTACGCCAGCACAATTTCCCCAAGTTACACAGGTTTTTTAACCTAGGTGATGCTACTGTAGAAGGGTTACAAAAATTAAAAATGCCAAAATCAGTGACAGAATCCATGACTTATCAAAGGATGGCGAGAACATTTAAGCAAGGCTTTAGTAAACAAATTGAGCAACTTAAAATTCGACTCCATGCTGAGCAGAGTACACAAGTTATTGATCCCTCATTAGATTTCGAAGTGGTGCAGAGAGTGTTGCGTATAAGAATAATATTTTCGGCATTCCATGAAGTGGCACTAAGACTTCAGGATTCTGTTTTGGATAAATTGATAAACGACTTACTCAAAGAAGTGGTTGTCCTATCCAAATCTGTTCTAGAATACAAACAAGAAGTCCCAGTAGATGCCATCTCACAACTGACAGATCAAATAGAAATCGTGGGAGAAAAAGAATTGCGCCGGCGATTGCAGGGCCTGAACCCAAGGAGTAAACAAGCTAGACGGGTGTTGGAAGACATTGACCGACTGGGCAAACTGGGCTTTGGAGCAACTGGAATTAGATGCTGCTCAGAAAAGGAGGAAGCAACAGGTGATCGAACTAGAATTAGAGGCCAAAGCAGATAAAATTAATGTTTTGAATAGGAGGGAGAAGACCGCCAAGGCATATAGCACTAATAGGGGTCCCAAGTAAAAGTAAAATATTATCATATATTTAAAATATACTCCAAAAATATAAAATAAAAATAAAATAAAATAGGGGAACGCACCGATCGCACATGTATGTACAGTACGTACGTATACTAATTGGATAAGATATTTTATAACAAGTAAAGGGTCTGACTATTAGTTAGAGTTCAGTTCGTAAGATAAATTAATAAAAACTATACAAATGGCTAAAATCAACATTCTTAATCAAACGATTAAAAGTAATGACATTAGGTGCATTAACAACCTCATAAGGTAGATTGTTCCAAGTAATCACAGTGCATTGGGAAAATCTATTAATGCCAAAGCCGAGGCAGATAGAATTAAGGCCGAAGCCGAGGCAGAGAAAATTAAGGCCGACCAATTAAGGGCATTGGAACTCGAACGAAAGAAAGCGGCTTTAGCTGCAGAGGATGAAATGGCAAGAAAAAGGGAGGAGATACAAAGGAAATTCTCTTCGCTTGACAAAGAACGGATCACCCGGAAGGCCAATTATTTCACCTCATCAGATGAGGGTGCAAGTGATAGTGACATAAGCAAAGTCTATTCCTCGAGGGCAGAGAACAGTCGCAGAAAGCGAGCATCGTTAATCCGGATGCCGGATATGCCACCGAGATCTAACCCACATGCATATTCTGACGCCTGCCAAAGTGACACATCCTCTCTAAAACAATCTGCCCCCTTGGTTACCATTATAGATGTTGATGAGGAAGCTGAAGCTGAACCTGGTCCAGATATGTCAGTTCCAGCGCAATTGACAAACAATAAAATATCAAATAATAAACAACTAAAGGTAACTCTACTAACTAGTAAGACACCCGAACTTAATCATAATAACCCTGGCTATGGAACCGCAGCTATGTCGGCAGTAGCTCAGGCTGGACCCGCAGGTAAGACACATGGATTGAACCAGACTAAACATACTACTGTAAGTTTTGTACAAGGTGAGAAGACTATTAGTGACCCATGTATGTCCAGCACAGTCAGAGTTTCCCGGAATGAGCGTGTTTCCTTTGAGAGTGGTTTGTCACCGATTAGTCACCGTAGATTGGCCATTGATGGAACCAATGAGACCTATGGATCCGCAAATATGTCGGAAGTGGTCATTGGTGAGCAAGGGGCCCATCCTGAACAGTTAAGGAGGACCAATGAAACAGGTAAAGTATGTAGGCCAAAAAACATTATTAAACCAATGGATAGTGAGATAACTAGAACCCAAATTGAGGAAGGCAAAAGGGTGCAACAGGGTCTGCGAGACACCATCTCAGAGTTAAGACATACATTAGGAAATAATGGTGAGTTTGCAAATACATATGCAGAAAATCTAAACGAATTAAAGGGAGTATAAGATGAAATTTTGAGGTTAAATAAAGTGAAGGAAGCTGATCTAAATAAACTCCGAGAGAATGATATAGTATTTGAAAGAAAACAAAATGAAATATATTATTCCACTCAAGTTCTGGAGGGAATTCAACAACAACTAGTAACTGCTCAAGATACATTAGCTGCGGTTAATAACCAATTACCATCATCAGAAAATGTTAGAATTGGGCAGAATGTACACATTCTTCAAAGATCAGCGCAAGCTACTGGTATGCATGCAGAAAACATAGCAACCATGAGGACCCAAATGAGAGACACTGATCAACCACCTATTGACCCATTCTTGAACCCTAATCCCATGCAAGTACCACCTAATGTTACCCAGCCACCAGATAGCCTTGGTAATTTATCGACATCTTTTCTTAACCTCTCAATTCAAGAAAGCCTGAGTAGACAAATGGCCAGAACTGAGGCGAGACAGGTTGTAACTGGAGGTGAAACGATAAAATTTAATGGAGATGCATTGAAATGGCTTCCTTTCCACGAGTACTTTAAAGACAATATACAGAACTCACTTTTGACTGAAGGAGAAAAATTAAGATTTCTCATTGAATGTCTAGAGGGACCCCCAAAAACAATGGCTCTGAAATATGTAGGTCATCCTCAAGGGTTACAAGAAGCATGGAACACACTTTCTGAAAGGTATGGTGATCAATCTACCATTGCGATGTTTGTGTTTGACAAATTAATTACAAAGAAACGTATAGCAGGTGGAGGCTTGGTTGAGTTCTCGGATGAAGTCCATGAGTTGTGTAGACAGTTAGATAGGTTGAATAAGGGAGAAATGTATGACAATTACATGGTCGTCAATAAAATAGCTGGTGCTCTACCAAAGGGAAATGTTGGTAATCGATGGGATCGTTTTGTTGTTCAAAACAAACGTGATAGACAGCGTGACATCACCATGAGAGACTTCCTTAAATTCCTCAAGGATGAAGTCACTCTACAATTTCAAAGAGATGTCCGTGAAAGAGGAAGTGAGGCCAAACCAGCAACCGAGAAACCCGTTATTGTTCCCAGAAAAAGAGTTATGAATATCTATGACCCAGAATACGATAGCAGTATTTCTTTGAGAGAAGACATGGAATCTGATTGCCAGGAAGTCTACTATTCGAAACCAACCGGTAAACCCATTAGCCGACTCCATACACTGACAAATACGAAAGGTGATATACAAACCTCCACCCAACGTGATATAAGATCAACCAATGGGATACTACCACGATCCCAAGTAACTAACACAAATGATAAAACGGTAACAAATAAAGATCCTAATACATGCCCCTTTTGTCCAAAGGTAAGTTATCAAATGTACCAATGCCCAGAATTTTTAAAGATGAGTGTAAGATCCAGGAGATGGTTTATTAAGAACCAACGTATATGCTACAAATGCTTGAAATTTGGTCATTTGAGGAGAGATTGCAAAATCGTAGGTATTGAGTGTCCAAAATGTAACGGTTCACATCATGCTCTGCTACATAGCGAATCTTACACCCCTAGAAGTATGGAACAACGTGTACACTTAAGTGACGCTTGCGAAGATCCGTATGACTCTGACGAACTGGCAGGTTCTCCATATCCAGGTGAGTTTTCAGATGATAGTGACTCGTGTAATGTGTATCATGTTATGATGAAAAGAGCCCTAACTTATGTCTCAAACCCGGAAACAGACGATATCACACCATTACAACACTCATCAGTTAATCAGGTGACAAAACTGAAACAGTCCAGGAATGTAGGAGTAAGAGAATTTCCTATAGTCCAGGTGAGATTACATGCAGGTAAAAGAAGCATTATACTAAATGCATTAATGGATTCTGGCAGCACGAATACCTTCATAGATAAAGATCTTGCTGAGACACTGTGGGACAACCACGAAATATATCCCATGCGACTTAATTTAGCCGGTGTAATGGAAAAATGGACTTCAACATTGGAAATGTTCTATTGCATTGGTGCTCTGTCAGCCCCGACCAATCATGATCATATATACTCATTGGACAATGTAAAAATGGTGGCGATAAAGAACTTCACGAGGGGACAAGCACCATTATATAATTGGGATGAAGACAAATTCACCAACGAACATAACATGCCCCGTTATGATGTTGACAGTCCTGGAATTTCCCTCCTGATTGGACAGAATGCACATGAGGCTCTCGAGATATTGGAGAAGATACCTAAAAAACCTTTACCTTTAGCACCATACGCATGTAGGACGCGGATAGGTTGGTATTGTACGGGACCTTCAGCGAAAACCTTACAGGGAATCGGGGAATCTCATTGATCTCGATTGCTGCAAAGCTATACAATAGGATTCTATTAAATCGCATCAGGGATCCCATTGAGAGACTGCTCCGTGGAAATCAGAATGGGTTCCGTAAAGGTCGTGGGACCATGGAGCCCATTTTGGCACTTAGAAGAATAATTGAAGAATTATCAAAAAAGAAAGACAGGCATCTGGCTGTTATCTTTGTTGACTTCTTCAAGGCCTTTGATTCAGTCTCCCGCTCACGTATGTTCAGCATACTTTCATTATATGGGATTCCTGATGAAATTATTGCAGCAATCAGATCAGTATACGATGGTTCGACAACATTTGTGTCTACTGTTGACGGTGACACAGAACCATTTGAAGTGTTATGGGGCGTCCTCCAAGGAGACACACTTGCACCATTCTTGTTCATTATTGTGGTTGACTATGTTCTATGCATGTCCTTAGATCATCATAATGATGATGGGGTGATGATAACTCCACCTACTGGCTCCAGAAGTCGAGGAAATCCTGCCAAGTACCTAACTGATCTAGACTTTGCTGATGACTTAGGAGTACTCTCAGAATCATTACAGGGAGCCCAACGGCTCCTCAGCTCATTAGAACATGCTGCTTCTAGTGTTGGTCTTTTTATTAACTCCAGAAAGACCAAAATTCTGACAGTTAACTTTGAAAGTCCTCAGCAAGTCTCTGATCGGATGAGCATAAGCTCAAAGGATGGTATGCTTGAGCATGTAGACGACTTCTGTTACCTGGGATCATGGATCCGGAAGTCAGGTGAGGACCTTCGAATACGTAAGGGAAAGGCATGGGCAGCCTTGAATAGGCTTTCCAGGATTTGGAAGTCACCGAGAATTAATCGGAAACTTAAGGTCCGATTATTTAGAGCAGCAGTAGTTCCAGTACTCCTCTATGGGAGTCCATGCTGGGCTCTAACTGCTGAGGACACCAAATCTCTGGATGGCACATTCTCAAGAATGCTACGCCGGGTTCATTGTGTCAAGTACAATGCACACATCTCCAACCAGACACTATATAACATTGGAGGTGTCTCATTGGTTCACCCAAGCTTGACACTAGAACAAAATCGCCTCCGCTTTGCAGGACATTGCTTTCGCCGTGAGGACCAGCCAGTGCATAATCTTGTACTTTGGCAGCCTCATGGAGTGAATAAGCATGGTGGACAGCCCATGACTTTCTTGAGACGCATCTTAAAGGACACTGGCCTTAAAGATGCGGATGATCTAGCAAATGTCATGGGTGATAGGGAGCTGTGGCGGTGCAATTTTGTTGACAAGCCGGCACAGCATTCTTAAAAATGCAGCTGCAATGCAGCATGCCGATCCTAGTAGTAGTAGTAGTAGGACGCGGATAGGTTGGTATTGTACGGGACCTTCAGCGAAAACCTTACAAGAACGAACCGGAGCAAGTATAAAGGTAAACGAAGTTCTTAGCTATGACTCATCACTTGAAAATGTCTTATCGACTGACAATGACCAAAACATAGACCTAGAGAATGATGAGACTGATACAGAGTTAATCGATGACGAACAGTATATTAATTATCAAATGCAGAATTATAATTCTTTGCAAGGAAATTTTGTTAACGATGAACATGACGAATTAAGTGAAATCTTGCGAGCTCAGGCTGAATATAATGCTGAGCAACAACTCGTAAGTATAATGAAACAAGAAAGGGAGGGACCAACTTCTTATGAGAAAGCCTTATCTGTTGAAGATGAGCGATCCCGTGACATACAACGGACTACCACAAAATTCTTAAAGAATGAAGGTAAGTATGAAATAGGTTTACTTTGGCGCTCTCGGGATCCCAAGTTCCATAACAACAGAATTCTAGCAGAGAAGAGAGTGGAACAATTAAAGCGACGATTGGCTGCAAACCATAACGCATGGCACATGTATAGGGAACAGATGGAGAAGTTCATCACAAAAGGGTATGCTGAAGAAGTGCCAACAAGGACACCAGAATCAAATCGGACATACTATATAACTCATCACTATGTGAAACGTCCCGACAAGCCAGATACTGTGAGAGTGGTCTTTGATGCTTCAGCTCTATATAAAGGACAGTCTCTGAATTCAGAATTAATGACTGGTCCCAACATGTTGCAATCCCTTCTAGGAATCTTGATTCGCCTTCGCCAATACTCGATCGCCTTCGCCTCAGATATTGAAGGCATGTTTTTACAAGTGAAGGCCCTACAAGTAGACAGAGATAGCCTCCGGTTTTTTTTGGTGGCCAGACGGAGACTTTAGAAAACCTCTGAAGGAATATTGGATGACGGTACAAGCGTTTGGCATTAATTCCAGCCCATCTAACTCATGCTTCATTGTTCATGCCACGGCGGATGATAACCAACATGATTTCTCGCCCGCTGTCCTAGAAAATATCAAGAAAGATATATATATGGATGACAACTTGAAGTCTGTTCCAACCGTTGAGGAGGCGATAAGCATAGCGAAAGGTACAGTAGAATGTCTTAAACGAGGAGGATTCAAGCTCACGAAGTTCGCTAGCAACTCCAGAGAGTTTCTGGACTCAATACCATTCGAAGACCGTGGTGCGAAAAATCTGGATTTGACACGTGATGATTTACCGGAAACAAAGACATTAGGTTTAAGATGGAACGCCGAAACTGATGAAATGTCATTCAAACTACAGGTGAGAAGTGAGAGTAAACGTACTAAGAGAATATGCCTTAGCATATTAAGCACCTATTTTGATCCCATTGGTTTCATTGGCCCAGTTATCTTGACTGCTAGGTGTATAGTTCGGGATATGTGGGAAGAAAACAATTCCTGGGATGACCCGTTGACTGGTAAGTTGTTGGCCCGTTGGCAAGCTTGGGAGGAGACTTTGCCAGAAATTGAGGACTTTAAGGTACCACGGGCCTACTTTGGCCATGTACTACCTAATTATGAGTACCAGTTACATGTCTTCAGTGATGCGAGCAAGGTTGGACTAGGTATTGTAGCTTACTTGCGTGTACAAACCCCTCACGATGTACGTGTAGCCTTGGTTGCTTCTAAAGCTCTCATTGTGAATAAAGAGTTAAGGACACGACCACCTAGGGCAGAATTGAAAGCAGGTTTCTATGCAACAACTGTTGCTAAAAACGTGACTGAATATTTGAATTTTGAAATATCAAGGACTACATTTTGGACTGACGCTGTCTTGGTTCTAGAATATTTAACTAACAAAGTATGTCAGTTTAGTGTATATGTAAAGAACAGAGTTGCAATCATGCTCAGCCGCACAAAGGTGGATCAATGGAGGCATTGCCCCGGTACTATCAATCCCGCTGACATTGCTTCGCGTGGTGCGACTCCAAGAGAGTTGATTAATACCAAATGTTGGCTCAACACACCAGAGTTCTTATGGGAGGCTGGAAACGAATGGCCGAAAAATCTGACACCGGCAGAAATCCGACAGGCTAAGGGAGCCGAAATAATAAAGCCAAGGAAAACTACAAAATCAAAGTTATTCACCAAACCACTTGATATAACTGCCCAAATAGTTGACAATGACTTGGCCCGGAAACCAGAAACTTCTGGACTTCAGAATTCGTATTTCACTAAACATGAGGAACCCCATGAAATCATAACGACCAATTCAGACTTACCAAACCATATTAGTGATACTTCAAAGATCACACCACGACAATCAAGTGATACATTACCTAACATAAAACAAGGATTATCACCCTTATTGGAAGAAGCAATGAATCACTATAGTTCTTGGTATAGACTTTGTAAGAGCGTGACATATCTCAAGAAATACGTGCACTACCGTTTTGGTGTGTCTAGATACTGTACACCAGCAGTGACGCGAGGAGATATTGACGAGACTAATAAACAACTACTGCGTCTTTCTCAGAAACTCGATGACCCAGCAAGGTACAATAAATTGGTGAGTGAACCAGGCATCACGTTGCGTGACAATTACACAAGCGTCATGATAGATGGGTTAATTAGGGTAGGAGGTAGATTGACTAACGCTCCTGTGTCTAAGGATACCATATTCCCAATAATAATATATAGCCCAGATATACAACGTAAGTTAATTCAAGACACACATGCCAAACTTTACCATGCTGGCCGTGAACGAATTCTTAGTGAACTGCGCACTCGTTATTACTTGGTTAAACCCCGTAAGTCACTTAATAAAATTTTAAGGAATTGCATCCCCTGTAAAAGACTGTACAGTAAGCCATTAACCCAAATTGAAGCGGAGTTACCACGTGAGAGGGTAAGTTGCTACCAACCGCCATTCACAAACACCGGTGTTGACATGTTTGGACCAATAGAGGTCAAACGAGCACGTACCAAAGTAAAACGATGGTGTATTATATTTGTTTGTCAGACGTGTAGAGCGATACATCTGGATATGGTCAACGACATGTCGATGGATAGCTTCCTTTTGTGTTTGAGACGACAGATAGCACGGTTCGGCAGCAGTCAAACTATACATTCTGACCAAGGAACCAATTTCGTCGGCGCTAGCAGAGAAATCACCACATATGTTGATAGATGGAACCAGGAACAAGTTGATGAGTTATTGAGAGTAAACGCGGCAACTTGGACGTTCAACGCAGCTGACGCACCATGGTGGGGAGGTAGCTGGGAGCGGATGATCCGAAGTGTTAAAATAGCGTTCCACCACGTGATACCATGCGGGGCATACCTAACAGATGAGTTACTTCGCACCTTTCTGGAAGAAATAGCAGCTTACATTAACGACCGCCCATTGATGCCTGCTTCGTCTGATCCGAAGTCATTGGAGTTGCTGACACCTGCCCACTTCCTGATGAAGAAACCCATCGTTATGGTACCTGTTTCTAATTCGGAAGATTCCCATATATACTTACGTCAAACATGGCGGATGATGCAATTACTTTCCAATAGATTCGCCATACACTTCGAGAAACACTACTTACCATCTCTCCAACTGCGCACCAAATGGTTTAGTCGTCAGGAAAACCTTCGAATTGATGACGTAGTACTAATAGTCGACGACGATATCCCGAGGAAGCGATGGCAAACTGGACGTGTCACAGTTGTCCATACATCCGCTGACGGACTTGTGAGATCAGTCGACCTCATCGTAATGAGAAAGAAGAAACAAAGGGAGAAGGATAAGAAGAAATTAGAATTCGTACCTCAAACATTGAATAGACCAATTGGACGGCTCTGTTTGCTATAGCCCGCGAGGAATCAGGCGATTATGGTCGTAAAAAACCAACACTGTATTCCTTTGAACACATTAATCCAAATTAATAAACATTGGATACGATTGTGATGATAACATTCCATCAAATCGTGGGAACGGGTTATTGTAAATTCGGATTAACATAGCACAATTTTTTAAAAAAATTGAAAGAGTGCAGATTCTTAAAGTTTAGCTTATTTACGCTGTAAGAATATACTGTATGTACGCTCTAAGAATATCATGTATGTACGCAGTACCTGTAAGAATATAATGTAAATATTTAGGCTACATAATAGTGACACAAAATAAATTTGGCTTTATTGTACATTAATCTACGAGTCTATAATAGGCTTATGCTCTGAAAGTGTACAGTAAAAGAAGTCCCATAGCGCCTCAATAACGGGAACGGAATAAACTCCCACTGCTGAGTAAAAATTTTGTTAAACACCCTGTGTAATTATACTATATATCCCATTTGGTCTTATTGTACAATAACTTATGTTATAAATGGCTTAATGTTCGCCGGTGTACAATAAGAGAAGTCCCTACATAACAATATGAATAAATATATTGTTTATACCTTTGACAAACTGAATGTTTGGATGTCCCAAGGCATCGTTGAACCTATCCGATGTACTTGCACATCATAATAAGCATCAGTTGTTAACGTCGTATTATAAATAAAATATTAAAAGATCAAGGGAACGGATGGAGAAATTGAATATTTCTTTAACCGATGCACTTGCTGCGCTTTATAACAAACATTATTTGTTATAAATTTAAATAATTATGGGAACAGATGGCAAAATCAACCCAATAAAATAACCAATTTGGCCTCCTTGTACATTAATTCACGGATAGATATATTTATATTCAACCGGTGTGCAACGAGGGAAGTCTTCACAACAGTCAAATACTGTTGTCCTTTTGACCATTTAAAGCCACAAGTCATCCCTGAATTAACCAGATGTATTTGTGCGCGCAATAACGTCAATTGCTAACGTCTTTATATCTAATATAAATGTTAAATTGCAAAATTTTCAAATAGAAGGAACAAAATAAATTATTTAAATCAGACAGAAATATATTAATATTTCATGTCACGTTATTTAACCGATGTCACAGATGATAAATAAGATATAAATCTGTTATATGACATTACCTCTATTTGAATGCATGAGAACTATTCTAACTATTCTCGTTCTCCTAGATGCCGCAGTTATAGTTGATTAATTCGAAAGATAAGACATAAATATTGTTCCATTTTTGTCAAACATCAAATAATGGGATAATAATATGTATACAATTAGTAACTAGCTATGAAATTTAATTAGCGGCATTGTGGAAAACACCAAATCAACGGAACCTTTGTATTTGTGTCGCACCGTGAAATAAATAATTGATCTCAGCTAATCTATGTGTGTTACAGTAGCGAGTTGCAGTATCTATTGGCAGTTTATATCTCACGAGTAAAGTTAAAGCTTTTGCCTCAATATTTTGTGACTTGCCGGCAATGATCAATAGCGGCCCGCAGCTCTGGATGGTTTTGAGGGACTCGGCTTAAGTTTATTGTCCGCCACCGGATCGGTAGTTATATCCGAAGGTGCGGAACAAAACAATAAACTGCCCGAGAAACTCAAACCATACTGCGGGTGAAAGGGAAGAAGTGGCGACGTCCGCTAACCTCAATTTCGACAAGCACTTATAACTCTTGATATCTTTGGATCATATATATCGAACAATGGATTTAATTGAAGATGATCACGAATTAAGGGAGCGATATATTCGGGCTATGAAGGAATTATGGGATGGTCTCTCAATTGGATCACCGACGAACAACCCCTATCTCGATATGCTGAGCCGTAAATGATGGATGAGCAACTCAGATGGGAGTTCAACTATTGTAGTTCCCCGAATTACCTTACACAAACCGAGATGTTTGAACTCTCTTTGACGAGCGAACCAAGAATCGCAATCCTTGATCACCGAATCCTTTATCATATTTGGACCCTTTTGACTAGAGTACAGTCAAGTGAGTTCCCCGAGATCAGCGAGTATTCCCCTCCACGTCAACCGCTGCCCATTAGGTATGTGGCGACTGTCACGATCTAATGAA
The DNA here is from genome assembly GCA_032718475.1 of Nemertoderma westbladi. Lineage (NCBI taxonomy): Eukaryota > Metazoa > Xenacoelomorpha > Nemertodermatida > Nemertodermatidae > Nemertoderma > Nemertoderma westbladi. The sequence continues at coordinate 73,138 of JAUCBJ010004929.1, read as the reverse complement.
TAGACTCTCTAACTGACTCGAGACATCATCCATGGAACAGTTGTCTCCAGTATATCTGAAGTCAATCAGAAATTATCGATCCTTTCGACTACTGCATATATGAGTCGAATGACATCATGTATCGAGATTCTAGCGTTGTTGGAACAGCTCAACCAAACCATGGAAATTGAGCTGACTGCCAGTCTGGTGGCGAGTATAGGACACAGTAGACTCTGTACGAACAACAAAGTGTTTGGTCGCCCGACATAGAGTTATAACATAGGGTCATTGACCGTATGGACACCTGTTTCGAACGAAATTACCTCCATGGTACAATTCCTGATGATAATGAGTCCTACAGTATCGTCAAAGTAATTCAACAAGGTCCCAAAGACGGCGATTCATTCTTCGAGAAATAGTCCCGAGTTGAGGGAGACGGAGTGCCGCAAGGTTAAAACAAATCGACATCGGGACCATGTATCCAATTTCCAATGAACCTAAGCAGTTCATGACAACAACTAAACCATTCGCAGTCCCGATGCAGCCGTATTAATACATGTATTGGACTTACCTCCGATAAAACCGAGACGAGATACCAATATTGGGTATGGGAAATTACTGAAGCGGTCTACTGCGAGACAGCACCGTTAACTTCAGACGGGTAACGAACAGCTGAACACCTCTATCCGCGCATATGCTGGTAAGGTTCTTGTTGCTGACGTTCTAGAACTGCGCCCATTCCCAGATGACACCTTGGTGGAGTCACTTACCCATTACCCAAACACCCTCGATATGATTACCAAGGGCGAAGTTGGCAGATTAAAGTCGAAAAGGTCAAGAAGGAAGGTTAAACAAGGTAGAGCATGCTGCATGCTGCGGAGATTAGGAGAATTGAGTCTTCCGAATTGTAAATTCTGTTTATTTAACAAGAACTTGTTAAATTTGTAAACTTTGTTTATTAAGCAGAACTTGTTTTACAAGTTGTAGTATGTACTTAGCCTCAACTCTCGGGAACGGTGTTAATGCCACTAGTGTATGGCATTTACCTTGCAGGCTCGCCCCATATTGTTAATTTACTTCTGCCAGGGAATTATTATGTTATACGGCAAGGGCCATGCAGAATAGCTCTGATTGGCTAATACCCATTTGCATTCAGCTTACCAGCCCCAGCCTATATAGTATATATAGTATAGCATTATATCAGTTGGTTAGCCTAACTATTGAAGATTTATTAGTTAATAGCTCACTAGCTGTTAGTAGATTTGTGGGTCGGAATATTCACGTCAATTCGTGATATTGCCGATGTCAATTTGTGATATTGATTCGTATTATGTTTATTTATTGTTTGCCTATTAATTAATTTGTTATATCAGTTGAATTATTGCGATTTATGTTATTATTATGTTATCGATAAAGATAAAGAGAATGGATTCAAGTCATTCTGTTGTTGATTAACGTTGGTTGCACAATAACATTGAGGTTGGTGGTCTATAGACTGTACGGTATTGCAACTCATCGCACTGGGGTGTGTGTTACAGTATTGTCATATGACGCCTAATATTAATAGCAAACAAACATATTTTAATACGTGCACAAAATTAATTCCTGTGACATCGGTATCTCGGATTGTCAGTTTCATAAATCCGACTTCCATAAGTCTCGAATGAATACAGTTTTCAGTTAGACATAAAGACGTAAGCAGCCCAGACACACAACTTAAAGGAACTATTTATACGGGGTTTCAAATCTGTTTACAGTAACGCCAGTTTTATATGCAACAATAAATTATTGTACGAGTACAAGTAACGGTTACTAGCGCCCGTTTCTTGTATATACAGCTGGTCGTAAGTTTAGGCTCATTATTTGCAAAATTGAATTGTAGCGCTAACAGACCGCTAAGGGCAGTCCTTGTCCTTTAGGCCTGGCGCGTTACCAAATCCACCTCTACAGGCAGCAGGTAGTTGGCCAGGGCCTAGTACTCAGGCTAACCTGAATACTGCTTAACTTTTCCTCCCACCCTTGGCCCTTATAAACATGAAATTATTCCCGTACCTTGTAAGTTGCCCCAATATTCGCCCATAAATCGCCCCCAGTCCATTGAATTTGCCCAAAACCCATGGTCCCGCACCCAGTAGTGATATCGGAATAATCATTTTAAATAAATACAAAAAATATTCAACTCGCGTTATGAAAAGTTGAAATACCGCAAACAGTCCCCCCCAATGACCTCCGTGAGGTCTATCGGTAGATTGAGTTTGCGTAGGTCATTCCCAATATAAAAAACCCAAATTTAATATTGCATAGCCTTAATTAATTTGGCCTAGAGTTTATATATATATATGTATAAAAAATAAATGTTCAATAAATGTTCCTGGAATATCCCGATCCACTATTTCTTTCTCTGATACGCCTTTCTCCTCTTCGCCCGTCGACTCTCGTCGATCGCTAGAGCTGGAAGGGTAGCGTCAACATTTATCGTGAGCAACGCTTTGGCTTGTCTCCTGGCGGCTCTTCCTTTTGATGGCATCGGGATCATATCGGTTCGTCTTTCCAACTCGGTGTTGCGCGCCTCTAGGAACCACTTTCCGTCACCGACCTCCTCTTTATACGAGTATAAGCGTCTAATGACTTTGAATAGGCCGAATAATCCGGCGCTCAGCAACAGATCCACGTAATGGAAAGGTAGCATCAAGTTGATTGTGAGTTGAGACCATTTTGGAATATTAGAAACTCGCTTTCAGTTGTCAATAATTTGATAATGTACGGTAATCGTATCATTATACCCAAAGAATTACAGCATGAAATACTAATGAAGCTACACAGTGCTCATCAAGGACAAGAGAGGACTCTCAGTAGATCTCGGCAATGTGTATTTTGGCCAGGCATGGCAAATGACGTTGTTAATACAATTAAAGGTTGTGACCAGTGTGAGAAATACAAAGAAAGTCAACGAGAAGAACCATTGATTCACGATGAACGGCCTAGAATCTCAGGAGAATCAATTGCAGCTGATTTATTCTCACATACAGGAAGAGATTATCTTATTGTAACTGATAAATTCTCACGATGGACAGAAGTTCATAATTGTGGTCATGGTGGTGTTTCCACACATATGGTGATCAAATGCTTATTAAATTGGTGTCAAAACTTTGGATTTCCCATGCGACTCAGCACTGATAATGGACCCCAGTTTCGCTCAGGGCATTCCCTATCACTATTCCAGAATCGCGAATTTACAGAATTCCTTGAAAAATATTATATTTTTCACGATCCCTCTTCACCCTATAATCACCAGGCAAACGGTTTTGCGGAAGCAGCTGTTAAACATATAAAAAATATAATAAAGAAAGTTGCCCCCACTGGCAACATTGAAACAGCCGAGTTTATTACAGCTATGATGGAATATCACAACACTCCAGGCAAAGATGGACTCAGTCCTTCACAACGCAGATATGGGCATCCTACAAGAATGCTTCTACCAAAAATATGCTACAAAAGGATAACGGAAGACGAGCTGAATGCAGCTGAAGTTAAAGTGTTGCAAACCCGGGAGCGTGCTACAAAACTTCACAATCGAGGGGCTCGTCAGTTGGATGTATTACTACCTGGGACAGGTGTCCGGATACAGAATTCGAGTACAGGAATTTGGGACAAGAAGGGAACAGTTATTCATCCTACTCCACGCGGTCGAAGCTACCTCATTAAATTGGAGAACGGTCAACAGTATTGGAGAAATAGGAGATTTTTACGTCGTTACAATATAAATGGGACTGCGGATAATGATGTACGCAAAGAGGATGAGGCCACTGAATTTCAAGATGGAAGACTCACCCCCATGGTTTTCGAGCGGAGGTGCAGCAGTCGTAGTCGAAAACATCCCGATTGGTTCCAATCGACGTAGGGGGGGGGGGGGGGGGGATGGAGAATGGAGAGACTTTTACGTTGAACTGTGTCCATGGTTTATATTTGGAAAGTTTTAAATCGTATATTTGTGTGGATTTACAAAAGGCTTGTATTAGGTGAACTCTTTAACCAGAATTAAACCAAAAGTGAGGGGGCATGGAGTATACTGGAGTATATAATAATATTGAGAGTTAATAGGTGGCGGGAGATTTAAAAAGATAATTCAATTTACATATATAATAGTTACCGTGTACCGTACCTCCTAACAATTCTACCGGTACTATATTGTATATTGCATACCGGGCTTCCTACCTACCGGTACAGTTTCCCAATATAGTCGATAGATTATACTTTGAGTTAAACAATTAGACATTATTCTTCATGGTAGCTTGACCGGACAGACTGAAACATCGTGTCCCGATGTCGCGCAGTAGGGGCAATAAAGTATCCCGAGGAGCTGGAGGCACGAATCGGTAACCCGATTCCTTCTACCGCGTGGACACTGCACCGAACCGCAGTTACCGCACACCTCCAACTGTATCTCTCAACCGGGCAATATCCGAATCGGGACGCCGACGTAATACTCGAGTCGTCGGTCGCTCTTTTGAATATTCGCGGTGGTCGGTAGCCCGTGGAAGGCTGGGCTTTGGCGTAGTAGGTTCTCGCTCCGATAACCTTCTTTGTGTCCCGTCGGTCTCAACTCGGACGACCGTTTCTGGCGGTGGATCCATTCGGTCTGCTCGGAGTACCAACGGGTTAGTCGCATAGGATCCTGTGGAACGGAGGGTGTAGTTGTCACCGCTGGTCGGCGAAGAGGTGCCGGGGTTTTCGACGGAGGGATTCCGAGGAGATCGTCAGGAGTCGGCGCAGCGCTGGGACCCTTTTCAACCAGTATCGCTGAGCGGGACCGTTGATTGCTGGTACTCGGAATCTCCGAAGACCAGTCTTCCCCACCCGGGAAAGGATATGGGGATAACCTTTGGCAAATATCGCCGAAGTCGCTCAACGCGGAGGTAGTGACTAACTCCCTCGCAGGGCTACCAGAGCCGAGTGGGGTTGAAACGCCTGCTTCCGTCGTAGGTTCGGCCGAGGCAATCCGTTTGGCGGCCGGTCCATATGCGGCTTCCGGCTCGAGTTGTCGCTTTGGGGTAGATAATAGAACGCCCTCCTGTAGCCATAGTTCTTCTCCTTCCGAAGAGATCAGAGGTTCCTCCGCACCAAGAAGCTTGGTAATCGTGGGGATGTCGTAAGGTCCGCTCTCGTCCCAGGAATCAATAACGGCGAGCGTTTTCGTCTCTCCCGGTGTAATGTTCTCAACCGCTTTGAATGCGTGGTTTATAACCTCGTTCCAGTCGTAGTCGACGAAGGAAAGAGGAACCGCCGTAATGAGGTTATCGAGAGTTTTACAGATAAACTTAGCGATGGTGTATGATTCCATAACTACGTAGATGTAGTTCCGTCGATCCGGATTCTCCCACCTTTGGTGTATCGTCCACTTTCTCTCAACGTCCTTCCATCAACCCTCTCGCTCGCTCTTTATTTCTAATCCCGGGTGTCCACCATATAGTTTATTATAATCCCGGAATTTCTGAGGTTTGAAGTCGATGCCGCCGTTTAGCACGGCGAGGTAGCCGATCCCGGATTTCGTCGGTCTCACCTCTCGAAATCCTTGCATGAACTTGGCGAATCGTAACCAGGCTAATAGCGTTTGGGTGTCGATGTTATGACTAAGGGTGTTGAGGTTGTCTCGATGGTCTCTTCCTAAAGGAGTGTTCACGTAGTCGTTCCGGACATCCGCTTTTATATCCGACCCGATTTTAATGACATCAAAGTCGAAGAGGATCTTTTGGATTTCCGGAGGTAGTAACCAGATCGCTCCGGCTGCCTGAACTTCCTGTCTGGGTGTCGGGAATATTCGACACACCAATACCAAACCATCCAGGGTTCCGAGGACAATGACCAAGGATCAACCGTATTCTTTCGCCCCGTACTTTTCCTGGTAGTTGTCGCGATTCTGGATGATCGATATACGTTCCTCTCGTAGCGTCGCCGTACACTCCGACAGGTTTCCCCAGTGGGCGAGGTACGTACTCTTGTCGTCAATGAAACTTTGACATTTCGCCAACGTAATCGCTTTCGAGGTGGGTGTTGCGTTTCCTTCGTTCTCGTATATCAAACATCGGGATTTGTAGACGCTTTGCTGGAACGTATCCCAGTACGACATCTCGTCCTCTCCGGTGGCCTTTGCGTTCCGAGTTCTTTTCAGTCTCGTACTAGCATCGGCCAACCGGAGGGCTCGTAGATTCTTGGAGTCCGGCCCCTCTCGCCCGGTGAATTTAACGACTCGCACGTTCTTATTTATCAGGGCGTTCCAATTCGTATCAAAGTTAGGGGATCCAGGTTGCGGATATTCCAGTAGATCTATCGTATTACGTAATTTGCCGATAATTTGGCAATTTGGGTCCATATTTACGATTATATCCGTTGCAAATTAGATCAGTTAATTATAAGTCCAGAAAGTCTGAAACTATAGTGATTGCAGTATAATTCAGTTTATTAAATAACATTGCTATATAGGCATCTACCATCTTATTGCTAACATTCAGCATTTACAGTTACTATAGCTATACATTAATATCCAACCAGTTTTATGACTTTTTTGTCCTCTTCTTTTTCCAATTCTTTTATTAATACATTTTATACATTTTTTTGTCTTTTTCCATTTCTCATTATTATTTCATTTCACATTTCATTATTTCAACACATATTTCATCATTTAGTTCCACCATTTATTAATTTATTTCACATTTATTTCCACATCATCATTGGGGTTATAGCCCCCCGGCTATCATCATTTGTTATAAGCGCAGCACCAGGGTGCGCATCATTACATTTTCATCATCATACGCGTCATCATTCGGTTTATAGTAGTGTCGTCTGTTTCTTTTCATCTTTTCCAACTACATTCAATCATCTTCTTTGGGAAATTTTCGTTGTGGAAGGGATGTTACGCAGCAATCTGGGATCTACAGCTGGGCTAGTTACACCGCCTACGCCCCAAACTGCACACGTAACGGACAATGAAGACGCTGGGAGTGAAGTCACGTGGAATGCACCAGGGACCCACCAGAATAACACTCCCAACAACATAAAGCTCAGCGACGAAGTCATGTGGGATGGGGTTACGCAACATTCTGGGATCTATAGCTGGACTCGTTACACCGCCTACGCCCCAAAATCCACGCAACGGTCCCACCAGAATAAAGCGACTGAGAACATAAAACCCCCTATCGTCGAAGTCATGTGGATGCACCATGGACCCACCAGAATAACGGGATAGAGGGGGTGTTGCGCAGCAATCCAGGATCTACAGCTGGACTCGTTACACCGCCTACGCCCCGAACTGCGCACGCAACGGACAACATAACATACTACAATGGATACAATGAATTCCACTTCAAATCTTTACCATTTCCAATAATCCAATATCGTTGGTCCCGATGACCAAAATCAGGGTAAACAATACATAAACGACCCTGCGTCAGTCGAAACATCTGCAGGGTGACGCTGGACTCCACATAACACACGAGGAAACACAAATACCATTGCGTGGTTACAGTTGGTTTAAGGGGGGTCCATTTTCATTGTCAGTAAATCATAGTTTAAAGTTTGTCAACAGGATGAGAAGGGTTTAAACGGGTTTATCATTGTCACCAATGTCCGCAGCAGGATCCTGAGTAGGGAACTTATCACCTCTCGTAGAGTCACCGCTGTCATTGCCTTCAAGAAGGCACAGCCTCTGGATAGGGCGTTGGTAGTGGCCCTTTGCCGTTCGTATCGTCACAGTCCTCGCAAGTCCGTCTTTGCTCGGGTGTATTGTCACGACTCGCGCCACAGGCCAGTGGACACGGTCTTTAAGATCTTCTTTCACTAGAACCATATCGCCAACTGCGACATTCCTGTAGGTGTTGTTCCATTTCCTCCTGGTCCGGAGGGTTATGAGGTACTCCTGGGCCCAGATTCTCCACCAATGCGCTGCCAACGCTTGGGCCTTCTTCCAATTTGTATGTCTCGCGATATCGTTGCGATCCGGAAACATTGTCTCCGGGAGAACATGTGTTTTGGGTCTCCCCAGTAGATGGTTAGGAGTGAGGGGCTCCAGGTCTGTAGGGTCGTCGCGGATAGGGACAATGGGCCGGTTATTCAGGGTAGCCGTGATCTCGCAGAATGTTGTGCGGAGGGTGTCATGGGTTACCCGGGTGTCTCCTAGAGCGACGCGCATGATTCGTTTCACTAAGTCGATCAGTTTCTCCCATACCCCGCTCGTATGGGGTGCTAAGGGGGTCTGGAAGTGCCACTGTATCAGGTGTTCCTTCCAGACTTGGGATGCGGTGTTGTCGGTAAACCATCCCTCAATCGCCTCTCTTAAGTTCTCGTTCTCCTCCCACAAAGTTTGTACCATTATCGGAATACATGTGGCGACATGTCCCGTTGTTCGCCACGAACTGACGCAGAGCATTGATGAATGCGTGTTGCATCAGGTTTACCACAATGTCTAGGTAGATTGCCCTAGACCTAAGGCAGGTGAAGATGGCTCCCCAGCATTTGATGTTGGATCGTCGTTCGATGACCGTAAACGGTCCGAAACAGACCACTCCGGTGACATAGAATGGTGGGGAATCGGACTGTAGACGGGTGGCTGGTAAGTCAGCCATCTTTTGTGTGAGTGGTGGCGCTAGATATCTTCGGCAGATAAAGCAATGTTTCAACACTTTCCGGATCAGTGGCTGGATGTGGGTGATCCAATATCTTTGTCTTATATTAGCTATAATCCAGTTCTGTCCTGCGTGATGGTTTTCCTCGTGACATTGTTGAATTAATAGCTTGGCTAGTGTCGACGTTCCGGGCAGAAGCGCCAGGTATTTAACTCATATTCGACCGGGGCGTTTGCCATCCAGGTATTCAGTCGGATCAGTCCGTCCTCTCCCATCATTGGTCTTAGTTGGTAGACTGGGCTGTTCTGAGACTGGGCTCGGTTCGCAACAAACCTAGTGTGACGCCGTGATGGAGAGTGGAGATAATAGAGAACGATACTCGAATCGACCCAGAAGTGTTGAGATTCGATGGGGATTCGTAGGTTCCGCATGACCATGCGATTCAGTCTTACTGCCCAAACTGCAGCCTGTAGCTCGAGTCTTGGAATTGTTGCTACAAATTCCTCGGATACTGTCTTAGCTTTAGAAAATAAGAAGCTCGTATTGCCGTTTCCATCGTTACTTAGTCTTCTTAAGAAGGTGACTACGCCGATTCCGGTATTCGAAGCATCCGAGAAGGTATGGAGCTGGAAGATATCGGTGGGTAGTTTATCGAGGAAGAACGGTCGAGGGATCCGCATAAGATGTAGGTGTTCGAGCTGCTCCGTCCATTTTCTCCATTTGACGCTGAGGTGTGGAGGGAGTTCTTCGTCCCATCCCAGTCCTTCTATCCACATTTCCTTAATCAGGTTCATTCCGGCCAAGGTTACTGGAGATATGAAATTTAGTGGGTCAAAGATGGCGCTTTTTATCGACAAACATCCCCTTTTCGTCATAGGCTTGGGTAAGGGTTTATATTTGAAAATGAATTCGTCTGATTCTATGTCCCATTCAATACCGAGTACACGGTGTTCCACATCCTCTGAATACATTTTGTTGTCGTTTAGTCAAATGTCCTCTGGTAACTTTTCCATGAGTTCTTTGTTGTGGGATCTGAACTTCACGAGCGGGAAACCTCCTTTCTTTAAACATTCTACCATCCCCATTGCTAGCCGATATGCCTCGTCCACATTATCTGCGCCGGCGCATCCGTCGTCCACGTAGAAGCATCGTCGGATGGTTTCTATGACGGTTGGAGGGAACTCGTTTTTGCACATAGTTGCCGTTCTCTTCAGCATGTCACTACATGCTACCGGCGAGTCCTTAGCGCCGAAGATCCTGACGATCATACGCATTACGTCTACGTCCTTCATTGTAAGTTGACTAATCTCCTGTTGAGTTAGTGTTTTATCCGTCCATAGGATCCGTAGACAGTCTGAGTCTCTTGGTAGCGTACGAACCTGGTGAAACATGGCTTTGATGTCGCAGGTGAATGCTATCCGGTTTTCTCTGAACCTGATCAATATGCCAATGAGTGTACTATATATGTTGGGCCCCGTATAAAGCTGACTATTCAGGGATTCGCCTTGATACATAGCAGCGGCATCATTAACTACTCGGATTTTCCCAACCTTCCGGGCTTCTACCACGTAGTGGGTTGGAAGATAATATGTTCTTTTACCCCCTTGCAGTTCATTCCGTGGTACCATTTCTGCTAATCCATCATCGAGATATCCTTGGATTATGGTATTATATTTCTCCTTTATCTTGGGTTGGTCATTCAGCCGGCGGAGAATCCCCTTAAGTCGCCTAAGGGCCATGTTAGCGTTGTTTGCCATTGGTTTGTTTGGGTCCTTCCATAACATAGGTGAACACCAGTGTCCATCTTCGAACGTAGCCTGGTCCAGGACGTCCATACAATATTGATCCTCCTCAGACGGGTTTTCGTCTTTTTCAGCGAACTCTTGGGTCTCTAGAATAAAGTATTTAGTCATCTCTTGCTGGGTTTTCTCGGTCTCAAGAAATAAATCCTCGTCAAGGTCGGTAGCTGAGCAATAACCCACGGATGTTGCATTCTCTTTAATCTGACATTTAGGAAGGTATGTATAGGTGTCGGTAGTCTCTTCCTTGATGCCGCAGAGTGTCCATCCCATTATTGTTTGTTCATCCTGTTTTATAGATCGGGCGACATCTCCGGTGGGGATGTGTAATTCCGGTGTATCAAGTCCGATTAGTAGGGTGATGCGGTTTACATCCAACGACGGGCACCTTAGGTCTACGTCGTCTCGATCTAGCTGTATAAGGGGGGCGTACTCGGCCGATTGTCGGAACTGCACTCGGAGGTCTGTGTGTACCAAGGCATTTTTGATGGTGAGCTTAACCGTCTCATAGCCCTTCATTACTCCTTCCATCTGGAGTTGCACCTCCCCGGATTCTACCTCTCTGTGGTCGGTAATAGTTTGTATGGACCGTTTGCAAGGTTCATAGTCTAGGCCAAGTTGCTCAAGGAAATCCCGGTCGATGATGGTTCCGTCCGACCCGTTATCAAGGAACGCGAGCGTTGTCAAGGATTTGTCGACTCCCTGAATTCTTACTGGGATTACCTTGGCGAAGACCATATAACGGCGATTTATAAGGTTTGATTGTGGCTGAGATATTTGTCACTTGTGATGCGTCAGTGGAGGTTTTAAATGGGTTAGTTTCCCTTCGTTGAACCGTCCGGGATCCTTTGGAGATGTGGTTCGTTTCTCCTCTTCGTTTGGCTTCAATCCGGAAGGGGAGAGTGGTGAAGTCAAAGTTAGTGGGGATGTGGAGGAGCGTGTGATGACGTAGTTCATTACAAACCGCACAACACGAACTTTGGTCGCAATCCCAAACGTAGTGACCTGTTCCAAGACACCGGAAGCATCCTCGGTGTTTCATAATCGCCTCGAAGCGTGGGACGAGTTCGGCAAACTGGAACTTCCTGCAGAATTCAACTTTATGTTTCTCTCCACAATAGAGACAGAGAAGGGAGTTTGTGATGCCTTCCCTCTCGGGTGCCCAATTCGCGAGGTAACACGCCCATTCCTTGGCTGATGTCGGTTCCTCGTAGTCTTCGTCGTCGGAATCCTCTGTCATAGTGATGGCCATCGTACTCACCGGAGGAGGGCGGAATCTCGGTTTCTGAGTGGGTGTCTTACTCCTGGAGTTGCTCTCTATTCCGTCCAACTTGGTGAGACTCTGTTTCGAGAACATTGAATCATTCATGGCTTCGGAGATATCGTGCAGGAATGCCGACATTTCCAGGAAGCTGGGATCTTGATCTGGGTGTCTGCGCCGAAGATCTACGCATTTATAGGCCCACTTGCTTTGCAGCCATCCGGGGAACTTCCGGGCAATCTGTCGAAGGTTTAGGATGTTGTTCACGATGTTTAAGGGTTTTAGAGTGTAGTAGGCATCCTTCATGGAGTCTGAGAATTCCTGGATGTTCTGTGGTTCCCCTAGTGATCCCGCGTCTTGTATCAGTTTCTCTAGAGTTTTATTAATTATAGTCCCGGTATTTCCGTATCTTTTATCTAGAGTTTTCCATGCGTCGTAGTATGCTTCATGAGAACCTCCCTCAAAACAAGCGATGATTTGGCGTGGTTTGTCACCCAGGTATTGCGATAAATATACCAGTTTCTGTGTGTCGGCTATGTCCGTTGATCCAATCTGTGCAAAGAACCGTTTCTTGAATCTGAGGTAATCGACGGGATCTCCTTCGAAGGTGCGGATCTCCATCTTGGGCATGGAGAGGCGGTTTTCCAATGCCCGGATAATGCCGACGTCGTCTGAACTGGAGTGACTCGGAGGGTTATAGTTATTGGCACTCTCTCCCATACTTGATGGATCAATGATAGGTGGAGTTTTAATGATGACGCGACTACGGGTTTGTGGTGTGGATGTAAACGGGTTGTTGGATTGAGGAGTGGCGTCCCATTCCGAGTCCCTTTCAGGCTCGTACTAGGGTACACTCGTTGCCGTGTGGTTGGATGGGAAATACGGTTCCTCATGTTTAAGTGTAGCCGGTGGGGGATGGAACACCGGTGCTTGTGCCCATAACGTAGACTGTATGGTAGGCGGGAATTCGGGTTTCGGCGGTTTTGCCGCTGTTGGTGTAAATGACTTCTCTAATTCCGGTACCGGTATTGGTGCATAGTCCTGATCTATATCCCTTTCCCAGTCCTCGTAGAGTTGAATATCTCGTTCTATAAGTGCGGCTTCGTATTCCGCGAGTTTCGCAATATCCGCATTCTTTTTGTGGGTAAGAATCGCTTGGGCCTCGGCGTGTTGTTTACGCATTTCTGCTTCCCATTTACGTTGTTCGATCTCTTGTTTGGCCTCTCGTCCACGTTGTTTGGCTTCCTGTTCACGTCGTTCGGCCTCTCGTCTATGTTGTTCAGTCTGCAGTTTGGCCTCTCGTCTATGTTGTTCAGCCTCCTGTTCACGTCGTTCGGCCTCTCGTCTATGTTGTTCAGCCTCCTGTTCTCATTGTTTGTCCTGCCGTTTGGCCGCTTGTTCGGCCTTTCGTTTTTGCATTTCGGCGGCTAATACATCTTGCTCGGTTTGCAGTTGAACGTACTCATCTTCCATCCGAGCTTTGAGGGCTAATGCCTTCCGTTCTCGTAGCTGGTCTCGGAGTGGTTGACCCCCTTGAGAGCTGTGTGCTGAACCGGACACCGCACTCCTAGCGCTGGAGTGCTGGTTTCTCGATGGTCCCGATCTCCTTCGATGTACTGCTGTCCTGGTGCTGGCGGTTCGCACTGATTCTGCATCTGTTCTTTCGGCTCTCTTGTAATACTGTTCTTCGTAGCCTCTCACAAGGCTGAGGGTCCTCCGGTGTTGTTTGCGGAACCCATCTAGATGTACAACGTGTTCTTCTAACCTGGGGTAGTTTTCCTGATCGGTGGAGGGAACGAGCTCTTGGTATGCCTGTATCATTCTTTCATATCGCTGTAGGATGTTTCGGATACTCTGAAGCTGAGTTTGTATCTCGTTGAGGGGGGTTTTGACTCCCTTGAGTTGTTTCTCTATCCGTTGATACGCTCGAGTTACTCCGCCCTTGAGAGCCCCTAGTCGACGGGTCATGTTCTTGACGTTCGGTACCTTGTCGGCTTCCGAATCTGTATGGTGGTCCATCTCATTGGTATCGGATACGTTGTTTGTCATCATTCCAACGCCTCGTTGATAGCTAGATATGCGATGTCGTAGAATAGTTCCTCGTAGGTATTGTACTCAGCCTGGACCACCCGAACGGTAATCCTGAATCGTCCGACGTTCGTTCCTTGTACTTCCACCTCAACGTGCCAGATTCCTGGCTCAACTTGGATGATATCAATAGGTGTGATCGATACTTCCATTCCCTGTTAACAACTCTCCAATATGTGATCTGCCGACTACGAGTTGGTTAGATCGAGTTTGTTGATTAATTAAACCACGACTTTGTCTTAACTCAAATACCAGAGTTTCCTCGTAGTGGGTGCTGGGTAAGCACGGAGAGAGTTTGAAGAGTATTGTAGAATTCCCAACTTCCACCAGTTGAAGTTGGCCGCGTTTAATTATCAATTTTGTTGCCGTTATCCCAAACACCAGGGGGGAAAACGCCGATGCTGGAGACGTGACTTTACAGACCACAGAGTCCCGGCCAGTCACCAGATATTGATTGTGGAGAAGGAATGATATATTGAATGCAGGATTGCGGTTGAGGAAAAGTTGCATTGATTGGATATACTCTTTAATGTAACTTCCTACAGTTGAACCCTGATTGATAATTAATTGGGCTTCTCCAAATCAATATACACCAAATATTCACAATAATTATACACGACAATATAAATCCCTGCAGTATATTATTTAATTACCCACTGTTCGCTCAGATTTTAGCCTACCTAATGTTCCCCAGATTTTCCCTCGGTCCTAGTCTTAGTGCCGTAGTGTCGGTGTCGGTCGACCCTGTTGCGTGTCAGTTCCACCCCTCCCGAACCCCGAAGGGATCGATCATCGAGAACCAGCACGGCTTGGCTAGGGTTCCGTCGGTTCATCGCAGAGACCCAACCACCTAGGCTTTCCGAGTCCTTATTCAGGCTCGTAGTCGCTTCGGAAGCCGAGAAACTGCTCCGAACAGTCGGTAGGCCAGTAGAGTCCAGTCCTTTGTCTTTCGACCCCATCACGTGTCCGTCACACCCCTCACAAACCCCAAAGGGAACGATCATCGAGAACCAGTACGGCTTGGCTAAGGGGTCTGTCGTCGGTTCCCGTCGCAAATCCCTGGTACAAGCAGCCAGCGTTCCGATGTCCTTTTCAGGCTCGTAATAACTGCTGTTGACCACAGACCGCTAAGGGCAGTCCTCGTCAAACCCGTCCTCTGTTAGTCGGCCAACCCTTTCGCATGTCCGTCCCACCCCTTGCGAACCCCGAAGGGATCGGTCATCGAGAACCAGTACAGCTTAGCTAAGGGGGCTGTTGTTTCCCGTCACAAATCCCTGACACAAGCAGCCGGCATTCCGAGTTCCTTTCAGTCTCGTAATAACTGCTGTTGGCCAGGGACCGCTAAGGGCAGTCCTTGTCCTTTAGGCCTGGCGCGTTACCAAATCCACCTCTACAGGCAGCAGGAAGTTGGCCAGGGCCTATTAGTACTCAGGCTAACCTGAATACTGCTTAACTTTTCCTCCCACCCTTGGCCCTTATAAACATGAAATTATTCCCGTACCCTGTAAGTTGCCCCAATATTCGCCCATAAATCGCCCCCAGTCCATTGAATTTGCCCAAAACCCATGGTCCCGCACCCAGTAGTGATATCGGAATAATCATTTTAAATAAATACAAAAATTATTCAACTCGCGTTATGAAAAGTTGAAATACCGCGAACAGAAGCAGTTAAGTTAGCAGCTGCAGAAACAGTTCCTTTATACCCTCGAAACGGGAAAAGGGCCCCCTGGACGACAACAAAATTCAGAAGTGCCGAAATGACCTTCATAAGGCACAGAAAGAGTCCCGACTCAAACAGACTACAGCGGCCAAGAATGCAGTTAAGGCTGCATCTAGGTCCCTAAACGGCAGTACTCTGTTAATCTACAGGAGCTAATAAACCAACAGGTTGATGCCATCAATGATGCTGACGACAGCAAGCAATCCTCCCAGGCATGGAAATCGATCAATCTGCTTACTGGGCGGAAAAGCCAACCAACCACCAAGGTTAAGGCTGAATCATCAGCCGATCGCCTCAATGGTTGGAAAGCCCACTTTGAAAAGCTCCTCAATAATGACAGGGTATTACCTGATAACTTTATAGAAGTAAAAGTGTCTGAGTCTGTACTCCCAGATATTCCCATTGGCGATATCTCCTTTGCAGAAGTGAAGGCTGCTGCAAAGAGCATTACGACCAATCGTGCCAGTGGAGTAGATGGTGTTCCCCCTGAGGTCTTTAAAATACCTGAGTGTTTAAAGCTCATCTATCCCATCATAGTAGACATGTACCGAACAACAAGAGTCCCACAAGAAATGAAAACAAATAAGTTGGTGCCAGTTCCCAAGAAGGGCAACCTAACACTCTATGGTTCTTTTCGGGGAATCTCATTGATCTCGATTGCTGCAAAGCTATACAATAGGATTCTATTAAATCGCATCAGGGATCCCATTGAGAGACTGCTCCATGGAAATCAGAATGGGTTCCATAAAGGTCGTGGGACCATGGAGCCCATTTTGGCACTTAGAAGGATAATTGAAGAATTATCAAAAAAGAAAGACAGGCATCTGTCTGTTATCTTTTTTGACTTCTTCAAGGCCTTTGATTCAGTCTCTCGGTCACGTATGTTCAGCATACTTTCATTATATGGGATTCCTGATGAAATTATTGCAGCAATCAGATCAGTATACGATGGTTCCACAACATTTGTGTCTACTGTTGACGGTGACACAGAACCATTTGAAGTGTTAAGGGGCGTCCTCCAAGGAGACACACTTGCACCATTCTTGTTCATTATTGTGGTTGACTATGTTCTACGCATGTCCTTAGATCATCATAATGATGATGGGGTGATGATAACTCCACCTACTGGCTCCAGAAGTCGAGGAAATCCTGCCAAGTACCTAACTGATCTGGACTTTGCTGATGACTTAGGAGTAATCTCAGAATCATTAGAGGGAGCCCAACGGCTCCTCAGCTCATTAGAACATGCTGCTTCTAGTGTTGGTCTTTTTATTAACTCCAGAAAGACCAAAATTCTGACAGTTAACTTTAAAAGTCCTCAGCAAGTCTCTGATCGGATGAGCATAAGCTCAAAGGATGACTTCTGTTACCTGGGATCATGGATCCGGAAGTCAGGTGAGGACCTTCGAATACGTAAGGGAAAGGCATGGGCAGCCTTGAATAGGCTTTCCAGGATTTGGAAGTCACCTAGAATTAATCGGAAACTTAAGGTCCGATTATTTAGAGCAGCAGTAGTTCCAGTACTCCTCTACGGGAGTCCATGCTGGGCTCTAACTGCTGAGGACACCAAATCTCTGGATGGCACATTCACAAGAATGCTACACCGGGTTCATTGTGTCAAGTACAATGCACACATCTCCAACCAGACACTATATAACATTGGAGGTGTCTCATTGGTTCCCCCAAGCTTGACACTAGAACAAAATCGCCTCCGCTTTGCAGGACATTGCTTTCGCCGTGAGGACCAGCCAGTGCATAATCTTGTACTTTGGCAGCCTCATGGAGTGAATAAGCATGGTGGACAGCCCATGACTTTCTTGAGACGCATCTTAAAGGACACTGGCCTTAAAGATGCGGATGATCTAGCAAATGTCATGGGTGATAGGGAGTTGTGGCGGTGCAATTTTGTTGACAAGCCGGCACAGCATTGTTAAAAATGCAGCTGCAATGCAGCATGCCGATCCTACTAGTAGTAGTAGACATTAAATTACCCATTCCAGGTATTTATTTAGTAAAAATAGCTAAGAGATACAGTACACACTTGGGATTTACAAATAGTGAAATGCCGTTCTGGTCACATACATTTATCTCTCAGTACGTTTTGCCTACAACTTGATACATAATTATTTAACTTGTAGCTAGAACGTTATTTTATGAATAACATATGTAACATAAACGTCATTTTTACATAAGTTTTAATCTTGGACGAAATATAAGCTTTAATCTATGGGGTAGGGCCAAGACTAAGCAGAAATCTATGGGGTAATCTTTGACAAAACATAATCTGAATTTCTAAAAAGTAATTTTGAACGAAATCTAACATCTCGTATAACTTGAATTCTCGGCTTACATTTATTCTGAAATCTAAGACGAAAACCAAAGAGTAATCTTGGAATATAAGCCGGAATGAAGCCGACTGTTTAGAACCAACAGCGTAATGTACAGTAGTATATAGATATTCACATACACTACATGATAACTTCTCATAATAGTAGAGTAGTAATTAGTACAAGATACCACATACATAATCAACTTTATATCAGTCAAGATATTTACAGAAATTATATTTTACAGTACCTTGCAAACAATTTAACGTTAATAATGCATTAATATACGTTATTTTCTGACAATGCCAACGTTAATTATTATCGTAAAAAATACATATAAATAACGTTAGTGTGGCCGCCCTTTTAATGTTAAAAATTGACAGAATTCTAACGTATTTTAACGTAGGTTTATGGTTAATTCTAACTGTCATTTTTTAACGAATGTCTAACATAAACCCAACTTTAGATTAACGTTGGTGGTTTGCAGGGTAAGTGTACATTGTACTACAGTCCCTATCTCATTCTAGATACCGTTTCTCAAACTGGGTACCTTTTCTCTTACCTCACTCTTACTAACTCAAATAATTCTTAATTAAACATTAGATTTTTAAACTGATATGTTGTGTAAGGCACCAATTGACATCAAACAGACCGACAACAGAGCACCAATTTCCCATAACAATATTCCCAGAATTAAAACTTTCTCTACAAACAAACCGAGCCAGTGTGGTTTAGTTAACAGCATACATTTATTTAGTAAAGCCCACAAAGGAACTGCGTGATTGACATGTCTTTTATGAGACACACGCAAGCCGGCCTGCCCAGCTTATGTAATTCAACCCATTAACTCAAGAGCCCAAGCAACATACAGAGGCCCCTTCCCCATGTGGTGCCTCACTCAACCAGAGTAATTATCCATCCCGTACATGAAAAGTAATGCTCAGAATGGCACAGTTGGAAGTCAACCTAACTCAAACCATGGCGCCAGACTCTAGTTTGAGTTAGATTGAGCTGGCTGCATCTTTCTGATTTCTCAACTCTTACCCCAGTCTTACCTACTGAAATTCTCCGTTGACTATCATTAGTAAAAGGTTTGAGAAATGATACCCAGTTTGAGAAATAATATTCAGAATGAGATAGGGACTGTACAGTACATTGATTGCTTATTGAAGGAATATTAAAGCTAAGAGGTACGTACACTTGAAATTTATAACTAATAGTAAAGTGCCGTAGTAGTAGGGGTTTGCTCCTCTCGGTGACAGTTGGACCCAACTGACACCCATTGGGTATCATATGACACCCTATTATCACCCACTTTGTGTCATTGGTGCCAGACTGTCTGGGTGACACCTCCCAATTAGGCTAATTAGACCCTAATTGATAGGTGGCATCAATTAATTAGTACAATTAAACCCTAATGCAGTCCCAATCCCAATAAACATTAACTTGGTCGTTTTGGCGGCAAAAATGACCAAAAAAATGTAGTGTATTCCTATGGGCTACTTGGTCGTTTTGGCGAAGCGATTTAACTCGAATCAGCTCAATCCAGACAGTCTGTCTCCTTGGCCATCCATTTGGTGGATCTGACTAAATGTCGGCTCGCTTTCATTTTTATCATTGACAGATTGTTAACTTACCCGGCGCTGAGCCTTGCAGTACTGGAGTCCGCCCACTGAGGCTTTGATAGAGTACACAGTCTTATAAAAGGAGTTGAATGGGGCTTCGTTAAAGGAGGAATATGTATAATAATCTGAACGTCCCGAAATTAATTTATGGACTTCCCGAAATTAATTTATGGACGTCCCGAAATTAATTTATGGACGTCCCGAAATTAATTTATGGATGTCCCGAAATTAATTTACCAACCAATCAGAATCGTAATGAAATAACTAATTAATGGATGTCCATAAATTAATTTTGGGATGTTAATTTTAAATTTTTTTTTATAATAACAATCTTTTTAATATTTTTTTACAATGTATAATTCGCGGACACTGCGGGTTGACTACAAAACAAAGACCCAATTATAAAGACCTGCATAATCTTGTTACATGTGTTAACTTTCGTTAATTGTTTTGAATCCCCCGTCACACCTCTGTAACTTGCTCCTTTACTAACCTGCTCCTTTAAATAGCAATGGTACATAACGCTCATTGTGACCTGTACAAAACAAAGAGGTAAAGTCGCGTTACGTCCCAAAGAGCGTTAGGTTCCAAAGAGCTTTAGGTCCCATTGCCAGAAAGCGTGGGTCACATTGCGATCCAAAATGGGATGCAAAATATAAATTTCTGAGCTAAGAAAGGGAAATTGGATACTGTACAACTTGTCTGGATACAAGCGGTCCGTTTACCTTACAAAATGAAAAATAAAGGTGCGAAATATAAAACATAGTAGTGTCCTACTCGAACGGAACGGAACTGTCCGGGGGGGGGGGGGGGGGTGGGGGAGTTGGGGATGGGGAGGGAAAGTCCGGAAATCGAAGCCTTTTTCTATCTGCCAACATCCTGGGCTTTACTTACACTCAGCCTCTATTCACTGGCTGTGATTGACAACCCAACTTGCCTCAGAAGTTCCTTTCATGAATGCCGCAATTAATATTTGGCCATTTTGGTCGTTTTGGCCGCCAAAATGACAAAGTTAATGTTTATTGGGATTGGGACTGTAGGTGTTTTACGACTCCTAATTAGGGTTTAATTGATTATCCTAATTAATCAGACTGATTAGCGCCCTGACACACAATGGGTCATCAGTTGGGTCCCACTGTCACCGAGAGGAGCAAAGGGTGTCATAAGTGACACCGCGACTCTTTTATTTATTAATACCTATTTATTTATATTTAATTTTAATTAATTATTTGTATTTTATTTTAAATAAATTAATTGTATTACTTTTACTTTATACATTGATTTCTTAGCCATACTTAGACATAGGGTATACACATACAGCTCCCTTACTTGTAACTAATTACTCTTATCTATATCCAGGCAGCTTTATCGTTGACCTTTGACCCCCAATTAGCTTTAACCAAGCAACAGCTTATTAATAGTAGTTGTATCCAAGCGCCCCGCCTCCCTCTCGTGACACCTCTGATTACTAATTACTCTTACCTATATCCAGCCGTCTGCAGTTCCATAGTCTGCCGCTAGAGGGCGTATGATCTGAAAAATAACATCTTCTCTAACTTTGCTATTTTCATTCCGTATAGGTTTAAACTCGGTAGGCATCTACTAAGGCATAGTCCATATCTTTTGCGGAGTCATAGAGTAGTCTGAAGTTCCCCTGTCTGCCGCTAGAGGGTGTATTATTTGAAAATTAACATCTTTTCTAGCTTTGTAATTTACAATCCGCAAAACTATGAAGTTATATTTGTTCGCGCTTTTAGACCTTTAGCAGTTTAACCTGCCAATTTTAGGTGTCTTCTAGTTTATAAATCGACTTTAGCCTATAAAACTATTTAGTACATATAAAGTAACATTAGCCGAAACCAGCCTATGCGCGACCATTCACCCACTGTTAAGGGAGACTGGATTCGGATGCTTTGATCTTATTGCGGTGTAGACTTACTGTATTATTCGATTACGAGTTACTATAATATCTCTGACAAATATTATTTACTTTCGGGAAATATTAACAATTCCTTTAGGACGTGGCGCTCTAAGTATGTAAACAGAGTTATGACTTACACTAAACACAACGGGATGGCTAATGATTTTCGTATAAAGCGCATTCTTTAGGAAATGCTTTGTTATCTGTCACACTCCTGCATACTACCTCACACTGCTGCACACTGATCTGCCGACCTTCACTTAATTTGATCATATATAAGGAGAATAGCAACTGGCACATGTAGAGATTATGAAATAGCATTTAATTCACACCAAAACCACTATAATGTAAGTCGCAATTGCTACAGGTAACCTGTCCTCTAACCTTCAGTAATCAAGAAGATTGGGGTTTTTATGATTTTTTATAAGTATATAGGTGTTCTCCAAATATAACAATATATCCATCAACATATATGACAATTAATAACCGACAGTAAAATAATGCAGTATGGCCGGTATGTGTAAATTTGTGGATTGATAACAGTTATATGTTCATATAATCAAGCCGTCTAATGTTTGGCTAAAGTCTGAAACTCAGAATCATTCCAAAGCCGATGTTCTGGGCTCAGGAAAGGTGGAAAACTAACACTGACTCGCCTATCCTCGTTTTACATGGCTACTGTCCCACATAAAATGAAAATCGCCCTGATTGGCTGAGCCGAACAAAGAACCCATAGGGGCAATGGCAAATTCCACGTCAGCAAATCAGCTGGTAGATGTCGTCATTTGAGTCATCGGAACTACACTGTGCTAAGAGTATTTTGACGCATTGCGGCATAAAGTGGCTTGTTATGTCTGCTAAAGTACACATACATCGGTATCTCGTCCATTTCGATATGCTTTTCCTCGAGCTGATTTTCCTCCTCTTGTCGCTGGATGCGCTCGTCCAAAACTCTCGCAGGGAGTAGGGTTGTCCAAGTTCGATATCTTCTTTGAGATTCTGGATCTCCCGATCGTACTGAGGTAAAGCTAATTCTTTTACCACTTGGACTTGCTGCTGCAATTTACGTTTATCTGAACAAGCGTAGGTTCTTTTTCCGATCCTTTGTAGAATAGCGTCTAACGCGTTTGAACAACGCTCTCTTCCACCTTGGTGCCAGGTTGTAGCGGGGTTAAACTGGGACGATTATACGGGTTGAACGGCGATATTAAATGTCCGCGTCCCAATCCAGCAAGGTGGAATGGGCGAATATCTAAGGAGCCCACAACCGGAGTGCCACCGCCTAATTGTTAGGGTAACACTAGATCTTTGAAAAGTGAGTACAGCTCAGGAGGATCCGTCATACTATTAGGATCAAGAGTCTGAGGTCTCATTGGGGAATGAGGAGGTCTGATCAAGTATTCCGGAACTCTGATCATCGGTTTATTTAAGGATTGTCTGAGTCGAGCGAGCGTAGGTGATACGTCGAACAAGTTTCGCTCGAAACTCCCGTAAGTATAGCGAGTAAAACTGGGTTTAGCACAACGTCTCCGCGGTGGTTTATGTCTTTCCGTTTTTTGGTTGGGTCTAGGGCATTTATCGTGATAATACCAAAGACGCACGTCTTGTAGTGGAAACGCGGGTGATCTTTCTCCAGTTTTACAATGTTTCTCTCAAGAATTCCAAATATACGTTGAAGTCATTGCGTTTATCCGGTTCTTTAACATCCTTTTTTTAGAGTTGGTTTCGAATAAAATTTTTGTGTTTGATTCTCGGTTTATCGTTCCGACTCCGCTGGGTAGGATATTTAAATAGAACCATTTCCCTTTCGGTGTCTACATCGTCCGTATTGTGTAAATCAATAGGATGACCAGTAGTTAAGAAGTCCATATACGTACCATTACGATGCGTATAGCGAGCGGTGAATTTTCTATAGTCCAATTCACGCGTGAGTTGTTCCTTTGACATTGGCAGTTTTATATAACGGCCATCGTCCTCCGTGGTAGTTTGACTAGCGTAGCCGCATATTAAGCTATCAACAAACGCTTGCTACTACTACTACTACTACTAGGATCGGCATGCTGCATTGCAGCTGCATTTTTAAGAATGCTGTGCCGGCTTGTCAACAAAATTGCACCGCCACAACTCCCTATCACCCATGACATTTGCTAGATCATCCGCATCTTTAAGGCCAGTGTCCTTTAAGATGCGTCTCAAGAAAGTCATGGGCTGTCCACCATGCTTATTCACTCCATGAGGCTGCCAAAGTACAAGATTATGCACTGGCTGGTCCTCACGGCGAAAGCAATGTCCTGCAAAGCGGAGGCGATTTTGTTCTAGTGTCAAGCTTGGGGGAACCAATGAGACACCTCCAATGTTATATAGTGTCTGGTTGGAGATGTGTGCATTGTACTTGACACAATGAACCCGGCGTAGCATTCTTGTGAATGTGCCATCCAGAGATTTGGTGTCCTCAGCAGTTAGAGCCCAGCATGGACTCCCGTAGAGGAGTACTGGAACTACTGCTGCTCTAAATAATCGGACCTTAAGTTTCCGATTAATTCTCGGTGATTTCCAAATCCTGGAAAGCCTATTCAAGGCTGTCCATGCCTTTCCCTTACGTATTCGAAGGTCCTCACCTGACTTCCGGATCCATGATCCCAGGTAACAGAAGTCGTCCACATGCTCAAGCATACCATCCTTTGAGCTTATGCTCATCCGACCAGAGACTTGCTGAGGACTTTCAAAGTTAACAGTCAGAATTTTGGTCTTTCTGGAGTTAATAAAAAGACCAACACTAGAAGCAGCATGTTCTAATGAGCTGAGGAGCCGTTGGGCTCCCTCTAATGATTCTGAGAGTACTCCTAAGTCATCAGCAAAGTCTAGATCAGTTAGGTACTTGGCAGGATTTCCTCGACTTCTGGAGCCAGTAGGTGGAGTTATCATCACCCCATCATCATTATGATGATCTAAGGACATGCGTAGAACATAGTCAACCACAATAATGAACAAGAATGGTGCAAGTGTGTCTCCTTGGAGGACGCCCCATAACACTTCAAATGGTTCTGTGTCACCGTCAACAGTAGACACAAATGTTGTCGAACCATCGTATATTGATCTGATTGCTGCAATAATTTCATCAGGAATCCCATATAATGAAAGTATGCTGAACATACGTGAGCGAGAGACTGAATCAAAGGCCTTGAAGAAGTCAACAAAGATAACAGCCAGATGCCTGTCTTTCTTTTTTGATAATTCTTCAATTATCCTTCTAAGTGCCAAAATGGGCTCCATGGTCCCACGACCTTTACGGAACCCATTCTGATTTCCACGGAGCAGTCTCTCAATGGGATCCCTGATGCGATTTAATAGAATCCTATTGTATAGCTTTGCAGCAATCGAGATCAATGAGATTCCCCGAAAAGAACCATAGAGTGTTAGGTTGCCCTTCTTGGGAACTGGCACCAACTTATTTGTTTTCATTTCTTGTGGGACTCTTGTTGTTCGGTACATGTCTACTATGATGGGATAGATGAGCTTTAAACATTCAGGTATTTTAAAGACCTCAGGGGGAACACCATCTACTCCACTGGCACGATTGGTCTTAATGCTCTTTGCAGCAGCCTTCACTTCTGCAAAGGAGATATCGCCAATGGGAATATCTGGGAGTACAGACTCAGACACTTTTACTTCTATAAAGTTATCAGGCAATACCCTGTCATTATTGAGGAGCTTTTCAAAGTGGGCTTTCCAACCATTGAGGCGATCGGCTGGTGATTCAGCCTTAACCTTGGTGGTTGGTTGGCTTTTCCGCCCAGTAAGCAGATTGATTGATTTCCATGCCTGGGATGATTGCCTGCTGTCGTCAGCATCATTGATGGCATCAACCTGTTGGTTTATTAGCTCCTGTAGATTAACAGAGTACTGCCTGTTCAGGGACCTAGATGCAGCCTTAACTGCATTCTTGGCCGCTGTAGTCTGTTTGAGTCGGGACTCTTTCTGCGCCTTATGAAGGTCATTTCGGCACTTCTGAATTTTGTTGTCAGTCCAGGGGGCCCTTTTCCTGTTTCGAGGGTATACAGGAACTGTTTCTGCAGCTGCTAACTTAACTGCTTCTGTAAAGGCAGTATAGCCCTCACAGTGATCTGCCGCCTCAGAGGCAAGAGCCTCATACCTGTTGCTCAGCTGTAGTGTGAAGCTGGATCTCACACTTGGCTGTTGCAACAGAGAGGACCAGTCATGCCGCGGCAAGGCAGATTTCGTTGTTCTGCTAGCACGCAGACTAAGTCTTACCTTGGCCACAATAAGGCGGTGATCACTGGAGAAGGGTCGAAGTGTAAATGCATTACAGTCTTGTATAGAGCTCCTGTATTTCCTACGAAACAGAATATGGTCTATCTGGGACTTGTGACCACTGGGTCCACTATGAGTCCATAGCTTTCCAGTTCGCTTCTTGAACTGGGTTCCAGCCGAAAACAATCCATTTCCAGAGATAAAATCCTGAAGATGGACAGAATTTCGGTTAACACTATTGCTATAGACCCAGGGCGATGTAGGTGATTGATGCAGACTTGCATTAAAGTCTCCCAGGAATGTTAAGAATGCATGCTGATCCACTCCATCAGTAGCTGCTTGTAGATTGTGGTAGAAATTTTCCACCTCATCTACAGGGGCAACACTAGTTGGAGAGTAGCACACAATCAGAACCACCTTAGGAAACTTCTTAGCCAGTCTTCCAGAACATGAGAAGTGGCAACGGATGATGCGGTTAGAGATTTGGTCTATTTTGTCCAATGCTGCATGTGCAGTTGGATTCATCAATAGACCAATTCCACCATTGCCACTATCATCTGCTGACACGAGGGCGAGTCGCCAACCGCCCCCCATGTCCTTAATCAGAACCTCATCAGTCTGTCCAGTCTGCATTCGGTGCTCTTGAACACCCACTGCGCTAAGAGAAAGCTTATCTGCCAAGGCAGTCAGCTCACCTTGTCGCATTGGGGACCCGAGTGTTAGGGTGTTTACTGAGGCTAGTCTAGTAACTTGCCTCAGATTCACCAATGGCTTTGTTGGTCGGGGTGGAACATGAGAGTAGCCTCCAACTCCAGAATCCCTCTCCCCATCACAATCTGGCCTCCCTGGTGACCCTGGGTTTGGGCCAGAAAGGTCATCAGGAAAGGGACTCAAAGAATTGTTGGCTGCTCTCTCTCCAGTAGGGGGTGAGACAGGCAGCCGGTCAGGAGTTAACTGACGCCTGTGAGGCCGATTGTGTCCGGTAATTCCACTGGCCTCTAGTGGCCGGACCTCCGCATTGCTAATGTAATCCATAGTGGGGGTTGGGGGGTGCTTTTTTGCCGAGTCAGCTCTCGGGGCAAATACCGCACCCTGGTTTGCCATTCCACAGGGTGGGTGTCGCAATGGAGTCAGATATGAGGCCCATCACCCATATCTACTCTGGCGCACATGACCCACCATTGGCTGTTGCAGCTCATCTGCTGGGTCATGCCCTGTACCCTTGCTGCCAGGTGCAGGTCGCAGTGAAGTGCTCTCAGAGTGGACATGAGAACACTCTACTCCTGACCAGCCATTGGTAGATCACCATCTGCCTGGTCAGGCCATATACCCCTGCAGCCAAGTATATGGGTCCTTAATCCAGGACCAAGGGCGTCCTTATCCCAGACCGAAGGGGGTCCTAGTTACAGGACCAGATTTGCCCTAGTAAGAGGGTCTATGCAGCTACAGGTGGCACCTCCTTTATGCTGCATGGAGGTGGCAAGTTTTCTTGATCAATGACCTAGAATACCTGACCTGACCATAGCACCACGTAGTGGAAGTGTTGGAAGATCGCGTTGTCCAGCAACGGCGTCCCGTAGGTCCCGACCAGTTGCTGTTCGTGCATCTCCCGGAAGTGGTCCTGCAGTGCTCGTTCCGCGTGGCCCTTTTCCAACCTCTCGTAGTATCTCAACGGTAGGGTATATCGCTCCCTGATACCAAGATCATCTTCTATCAACGTGATCATAGCTGCTATATGAGTTTATTAATATTATAATCAATTATATTTAGGCTAGCGGTCTTCGCTGCCTACCCCTCAACCGGCACGAGTCACTCCACTGTCCGTCCCAAGGGCGTAGATTTACTTCAGGTTCTTACTACAGAGATAGGGCTACTTTCACAACTGCGACTCGCTACTGTAAACACACTTTAGTAGTAACATTCACCTATAAACGCACAAATTCCACACAACTGTCACAAATTGTATACATTCTGTCACACATTTGGGTCATTTGTCCGTTAGTCAAGTGCCTTCCAGAATGTCACGTTATTATTATGTATCCCTGGATACTAGCAGTGTGCTATTTATTCCGTATGCTATCCAATGGGGCAAGCTCTCTATTGCTCTTTTAACTCCTTCTAATTCTAGCGTGGTGGTTGCTATGGTGACATTATGGAAAGCTAGCAGTAGAATTAGGGTAATTCTCATGCATACAGATCTGGGATGCTATTTAATAGTAATTCTTTAATTGTCAATATCCCTCTTTATATATGATTTTATGAATTTTATCGGCTATTGACTATATATTGGAGATTCTCGCACACTAATACACTTAATAGGGTGAATCTCCGCTCCCATGATCTATTGATTAATGGAATTTTGGGAATGTTATAAATTGTATAAAATGACAATTTATCCAATTCATTAGAGGATATGAATTTAAATTATTCCCGTAAATTTTATTATTTAATATTAAAATAGACACAATTTTATTCCAGATCTTGTCTGGGAACTGGGATCCTTGATTCTAGGGAATTTGTCCTTTTAAGAGTATCGGTAAGTGCTACGATATCTTAATCGACTAGAATTTTAAAGGATCTAAATTTTAACAGATTTTGATTTATAGATTTTTATAAATATTAACTATGTAATATTTAAAATGGGCACCGATTTATTCCAGAACTTGTCTGGGGACGTTAACCACTGATTCTAGAATTTTGTCTTTCAAGTATATCGGTGGGTGCCGCGATATCTTAATCGACTAGAATTACAGATGGTCAAAGGGTTTAACAGATTTATTTTGCGTTTTACGCTACTGTTAAAGGGACATCAAGCTACTATATGTATTATTTAATATACGGTATGAGAGCAATATTGCACAAAGCAATGTCAGTAAGAAGAGGCAAGTCGTTTCCAAGGTCTACCCAGAGCTTGGTTTAGCCGAGACACGAGGATCTGAACTTTGCATTCCTAATACTCTGCCTACCAATAATACTTGAATATAGTGGAGCTTTATTGTACTTTTAATAAGTACGGACATTTCATCTTACTGTAGTCACGCATTTATAATATGATACGGACAGTAAGGAAAAAGAGAAAATAATTATTTCTCGCTGTCAGACTAAATATATAATATACGTAATTAAGTAACAAACGCGAATATATATTGCACTAATCTACTAAATAATCGCTAAAATAACATTCTACTAAATAAAATTAAAGAAAACGATTATAATAAAATTACATAATAATACATACATAGATATAAAAATAATAAAAAAAATATAAAATAATATAGTCACACACCCACTCCGTATGTTGTTACGTTATGGAGTCCCTAGATATTTGTCGGATTAGGGAAGTGGTCATAGGAAGAGTATCTTGCCTTCCATAGTTTCCGGACAGTTCTTGGTCTCTTCCCAGTAAACATAAACGACCAGATGGGCGATTGAGTTGTTGTGTTTCAAATACAATTCCAGGTTTCTTCTTTGTCCTGAAATAGTGATGATGGAAGCATCGCTTTAAATAAACGACGGCCTTACAAAGACGATTCCAGGAGCTATTGTGGCTATTTGCTCTCCGCAGGAGAGGTAAGAGTCCTTGCGAGACATCAGGTGTTCCAGATTTCCAGTCTCTCTCTCTAGTCTCCACAACAGATTCATTTGTAGCGGGAGAGTTTAGATCCACAGCATCGTCCCCGGAGATATGTAGTGCAGACAGATCTATTGTGGGTTTAAATAACCTTGATTTACTTGCCCGGGTTTTAGGTTTAACTTTCTCCGCTCCCTTGGCTTGTCTAATCTCAGCTGTGGTAAGATGGGGAGGCCATTCATCTTCTTCTTTACTTAGGAAGTCGGGTCCACCTAACCAGTCCGGAGTCTCAATCAGTTCTTGAGAAGTTGCTCCTCTGGAGGCGATATCGTAATTATCTGAGGAGTATGGTGTTCCCTCAGGTGTGGTCGTCTCTCCTTCACTGATGTCTTCTTCCCATTTACTCACCTGATGGACCTGATCTTTGGGTAGCCTTTCCATGAGTGTCCTACGGGAAGGTCCAGTGAAGTACCAACCTACTCTTGTTCTTCCCACATAGGTTTGCAATGGTTGCGGTCGAACAGGCTGTTTCTCTAATGTCTCAAGCGCCTCATGCACATTTTGGCCGATAAGTATCTGTACCCCTGGGTAGTCGGTGTTGAATCTAGGTATCTCATGCTGCTGTGTGAAATCGTCTTCATCCCAGTTATAAGGTTCCACTTGGCTGGTAGCAAAGTTCTTTATCGCCACCATTTTTACTGACCTTATACTGTGTTCTCCTAGTTCATCCTGGGGGGTGGACAACGCGCCTACATAGTAGTCTGTAGCTACTGTAGATTTCCAAACCTGCATAATTACTGAAAGGTTCAACTTAGTTCGGAACTTGGGTTGTCCAGCAAAGATGTCCTCGGCTAGTTCTTTGTCGATGAACGTTCCGGTGCTGCCAGAGTCCAGGAGGGCGTTCACTATATAGCTATTTTTTACCCCGTGGACTCTCAACTGCACTACGGGAAATTCTCGGATTCCTACGTTGGAAGTTGGCGCTTTCCAAGATGGTTGTCGGTTAGGAATAGTTAGGGGGAGCTCACTGTCGGTTTCAGACTCATACGTAAGTGCTCAATACACTGCGGTGTTTATCATATAGCAGGATTCGTTTTCATCGGAGAATTCGTCCGTGTAAAATCCTTCCATCTCAGAACTGTGATCAGTGTCGTTCACATCACTGAATTGGACATGTAGTTTGGACTCACTTACCTGACTCGGACTGTTCCTTTCGAATTCGGTGTGTAGCAAGATATGATGTTTTGCGCCGCACTTAGCACACCTCGCGTCTGAGTAACAGGTTTGCCGTTGGTGTCCTTGTCTGAGACAATTATAACACAACCGCTTATCCCACATGACATTGCATCTATCCTTTAAGGACTTCTTTAAGAAGTCATCACACACACTCAAACAATGGGGCCCGTCGCATAGCGCACAATTTGGTTTGATGTTACTTACTTTACTTTGAGTAGTGTTGTGCACACTCGTTCTTTCCTCGGGCTTTCTTCCATGCACTCTCTTAGAAGACGGAGGAGGAGTTTTTGTTACCTGTTCTCTCCTGTCACTGGTTTGAGACTTATATTTACTTACGTCTTTGGGTGCTTTGTTGACATAGTGAGATCTTTCGGTGTCTGTCCCGCTGTTCTCCTCTTGGGAGGCTTGGCTTTTGCCGTCATCTGTATAACACACTGGTGTTACCTTTCTCCTAGAAACAGGTTTTTCGCTTACCTCATTTTCCGGTGTCTTCTCTCGGGACTGCTTTAGGAGCTGTAATTTTACTTCTCCATCTAAGAATGACATGAGATCAGTCATGGTAGGGTCTCTTTGTTGTTATTCAATCATATATAGTACTCTTTTATCCCAACGAGTACCTGCTCCGCCCTTTGGCAAAGTTGACGCTACGGCTCCAATAACCATGGAACTCTGATATTCATGAGACTTACCTAACCAATCTAGTTGTCTACAGATCTCATGAATCTCATCGGAAAACTCTATAATCCCGATGCTAAGGAACTTTTGGGGCGCTACCAATTTTGCATACAAATACCTAGCTATGTTTGTTCTATTACCATACCTGAAGTTTAGTTTATCCCAAACTTGTCTTAATCCATCTGGATGTCCAATAAACTTTAACGCCATTAACTTGGGAGGTCCTTCCAAACACTCGATGAGGAATCTAAGTTTCTCTCCGTTAGATAGTACAGAGTTCTGTATGTTATCTTTATAATATTCATTAGAAGGTAACCATTTAATCTCATCTCCATTGAACTTGACAATCTCTCCCACTTTTACCGCTTGATGGGGTTCGGTTCTAGCCATTTGACGCGTAAAACTTTCTTGGGCCATCGTATTATTTAATATCGAATTATCGGTTTATAAATTTCTGGGATTATGATCAGGTCTATATGGAATCTCATTATCAACAGGTTTATAATTACCCTTAATAGGGTTTACTATATTAGTTTCTACTTCACTAGCAGTATAGATGCGTGTAGGCTCCACACCTTGCGCATGAAATACTTCAGACTTAACAGGTTGACACATTGTTACAGGGGGTGGTGGTATACCTTTTTGTATATTTACCAATTTATCGCGTTCTAATGCGATACTCTGCTGTACTTCTTGCAACTCTAATCTACCTTCCCTTACTGTTCCCTTAAACTGTTGAACAGTCTCCTGCATCTGCCCGAGCAGGAGATCCATCCCCCGCCGTCCCTCATCCACCCACTTGACCGCCGAAGCGGGAGCCACCAACATAGTAGCGGGTAGACGAGGGACGACGGGCGACAAATCCTTGATGTCTCTCTTGGCGTCCAGGACCGGGATGGTCTTAGGGGCTGTTTAGTACTAATACTAGTAGTTTAGTACTGTGCAAATGGAATTTAGAGTTAGGTTCTGGAAGTACAGGGGTCTCCATCACAGAAGGAGTGGCTTTGAGAACAACAGGCCTAATTATTTCAGGCTCATCTACTATAGTAGGGAGTCTTTCTATTTTAATAATTTGGTCTGTGGGTTTGGGACTACCTAAGTTTGCACTAACTAGTTGCCTTCTCACAGCTGGGGGCAAATCAGGCAATTTTTGATAATGGGGCATTCTTCTACGTAGGCTGGAACGAGATCTATTTCCTCTGCCTTCAGGATCCTTCATCAGATGATGTAAACCCCTGCCGCTTAGGAGTTGATCGACTTAGCAGTTGCATATCACTAGCTGTTATCTGTTTATTTAAGTAGTCTTGCTTCTCTTGAAGATTTTCCAACTCTAGTTGGGTTGTCTCTTCAGATGCTCTCCGTTCTGCTTCTACCGCTGCCGCTTTTCTTTCTGCCTCTGCCTCTGCCAAGGCCACTTTTCTTTATGCCTCTGCCACTGCAGCTTTTCTTTCTGCCTCTGCCACTGCCGCTTTTCTTTCTGCCTCTGTCGCTTTTCTTTCTGCTTCTGCCACTGCAGCTTTTCCTTCTGCCTCTGCCGCTGCAGCCTTTCTTTCTACCTCTGCCGCTTTTCTTTCCGCTTCTGCTGCTGCCGCTACCGCTGCTGCTGCCTTTCGGTCTTCTATACATTTTTTCTTTAATTGTTCTTCCTGTTCCCTAGCAATGCGGATTCTTTCATCAAATGTAGCTCGATTCGCTGCTAGCCTTTCCGCATCTAACGAGTCTAGCAAAAATTTGGCTCCCTCACTATTAGGGTGAAGTCCAGCTAGCCGTCTCCTTAACTTTTTGTCACCTATAAATTGCTGATAGTCTGACAGATAGATGTCAATGGCGTCCTTCTTCTGAGGTTTCTCTGATGTCGCTTTGCTTTCCACCTGAGAAAAGGTAGCGTCTGTTGATTCTCCATAGGTTGAGCGTTTATCCAGCTGAATTTTCCATTGGGTTGTTCCTTGGACTTTAAGACTCACCCGTTGGAACCAAGTCTTTACAGCAACTTGCAACGACGTGTTTTGACTTCTCTTTGAGGCTTCCTCAAAGGCCGAAAGGATTAGTCTAATTCTTAGGATTCGTTCTTGAACTTGATATAGCAGCTCTCCCTGCTCTTGAGGTCCTTGGGGTTGTTGAAACAGTTGTTCCTCCAATCGCTCCAACAAGCTGAAGAATCCCTGTACATATCCGGCTGCCGACCTCTTCCACACAGCTGGATCTCTAGTGTCTTTTACCACTCCCTTCCATTCAGGATGGGAGTCCTCCCAGGCAGCTTCCGATAAGTTAAACGGGAGTCCGGGTCCAGGGAAGTTCCATTGCGTCTCGACAATAGACTTCAATTCCTTTTTTGTGTATCCTGCATAACTGTTCTTGGTCGATCGCTTACTTCTCGCCCAATCAATTTGATGTTCTTCCACCGCAATCAATACTCTAGTGAGCACGGCTTCAGGAAGAATAAGAAGTGGATCCGAATAAACTGCGTCTGCCATCATTGCTCCACGCTCGGGTGACAACTCTACAGTATCTGAACTACTGGAGCTATCGGGCTTCTGAGAAATAAGTTATCGGTTAGAGGGTTGCTGCTGTTTAACCCTATTCCACCTGGGCTCTTTTGTCCAAGATTCCACCTGGGGTTGGGCATAATATGCCCAACAGTTTATTATACACTAAAAAGTAATGATAATTTTATCAAAACTTTCCAAATTTTCGCAGGTTTATAGAAAAATATATAATGCATCTGTTCTGAGTTTTATATATTCATAATTTTAAATAATATATCCATATAAATTAATTATCATGAAGATAACCCATTAGGGTAAAAAGATGAGATAATACTATACATACTCCTCCCAACACCACTGTCTGCCTAACTCTGCCAGACATCCCAAGAGAAAATTTTGCTTGCAGGGGTGCTGTTATTGAATAGATTTATTCACCTCTGTTTATGTCTGCTGTATTATATTAGGAATATACTGGTTTCGATGGTGGTTGTTGTTTTATCCTAGTAGACTTATTGCTTGCTTATCTGTCAGTTTAGTATTTTGTTATTAAAAAATAGTGTGATTGATGTGTACTAATCCAAGCAGTAGACAATCTCGTGTTTGAATTTAACTTTACAACCCAGCCAAGTGAATGTCCTGGACCGTAATTGGTTGTATTCTAGCTTGTTGACCAGGGGAACTATCCAACCAGGGATTATCTTTTCTACCAGTTAGGCTAATAAAGATATTAATAAAAAAATGTGACTATGATATGAAAAACACACCATAGCACAAAAAGTATAAATGATGAAAAAAATATTTTGTTACCATCAGAAAGCCAATTAAATTCTAGGAAAAGTCAATGAATTTCATAATAATACATAAAAATCATCATGAGGAATTTCTAAAAATAAAAAGTGTTGGGCAGATTCTGCCCAACCCCAGGTGGAATAGGGTTAACAGCTGCCTCTTGGTCCCGCTTGATTTGAGCCCGAGTGCCTATGATAGACATACGGTGCTTTACTAGCCTAGGGTCTGATATCACTACTGGAGGGATGACCTTTCTTACAGTAGGATGGGACTTAAACTTTGGTCTCAAACGTTCGGCGCTCCTGTCGGAGTCACAGACTGTTGTGTCTAGGAGACTATCTGATAGAGTTTGCTTTTTGTCAGTCATGTTTGATTGTACAGTTGAATGCCTACTACTATAATGACAGTTAAAGCAAGTCTAGTAATTCCGTATCAACTGTTAGCCTAGTGATAAATTACCGATACCGTTACTAAATGTATCGCAATATATATAATATGAGAATACCGGTATAAACTTATAGAATATATAAGTATTATTACAAACTAGGTTTAATCACAGAATACCGTTATATAATTTTAGCCTAAATTTATATAAATATAATAATAAGCCTACTATAAATACCGGTATACAGCATACACTTTTAGTATATATAAGTATGATTATAGACCAGAATTATTTACAGAATACCGGTATATAATTTCAGTATAAATTTATATAAATAAATATAATAAGCCTACTATAAATACCGGCAATGTCAATTATTTTATAATAACTGAATTTCTGAATTTAAAGGGTTACTTTACGTTACTTTATTACCGTTGTTTAGGCAGTGGTCCAACTGATATTAAGACCTAATGACCTAACCTTTGATGGATGACAGGCCTACTAAACGCTCTCAGTGGAGTGCTACCTGTTGGACACTAAAACAAATAATTCTACATTACTAAGTTACTTAATACTACAAATTACGTACTTATTGGGTGAGATTACAATCTCTAAATAAACAACAAAAAATTACACGTACAAATTTTAGGGGTAATTTTACAGGGAATTCTACAAACCAGTCTAACAGGGAGTTAGAATTTCTGGTTATTACAGACGGACAGGATACTACGGTATTTGAAAATAATTAAGCAGTAGTAAATACACTGTGTTGTCCAGATAAGAAAATACATGACAACTTATAGCCTTTTTGCTCTACAGCACTATAAGTACTACGTCATGTACCCGGAGTGTCCTTACCTGGAAGTTAATTACCGCAGCCTACCATAGCTAACGTGCCTATTAACCACTTTACAACACAAATATACTGCCTACAAACATAACAAGCACAATTACTGTAGGAATAAACTTGGGGTGGTGTATGTTGCGAATACTTGCATAAACTCTGAATAATAAATATTACGCTACCCGTACAGACTACACAAACAAAATACAAACCAAATGCTGGCAGACTACTATCAAGCCTAAATAAACTACAGTATATGCAGACTCCGAAATGGTTAGTTAGTATGCGTTCTAACCGAGTAGTATGACTTATTCTTTCAGGGGGATTTACCTTACAACACTGGATGCCCCTACTTTCCTAACTAGTACTTTATCGGACATACACTCTACACACACTGCAATCTCTTCGGACCTGACAACAGTCAGACAACAATCCAGCCTACAAATTACTTGTACAATCTGAGCAGTCTTACACGCCTTCTGCTCAATATTAACCTACAGATAAAAAAAACTGACAGAAATAAATAAGCTCCAAAAGAAACAAGAGGTGTACAGATCCTAATCTCTTAAACAGCCTACCAATATATAATATCACAATCGAAATAATACTGATGTACCTGTAAGTACCGGTTCGGGTGGTTAGGTAGTTAGGCCTACAGGTTACCGGTCGACCGGTACATTCGACTTTATTGCCTACATTGCAATAAAGAAACTAGAATAACTGTTATTGTTCGCGCTTTTAGACCTTTAGCAGTTTAACCTGCCAATTTTAGGTGTTTTCTAGTTTATAAATCGACTTTAGCCTATAAAACTATTTAGTACATATAAAGTAACATTAGCCAAAACCAGCCTATGTGCGACCATTCACCCACTGTTAAGGGAGACTGGATTCGGATGCTTTGATCTTATTGAGGTGTAGACTTACTGTATTATTCGATTACGAGTTACTATAATATCTCTGACAAATATTATTTACTTTCGGGAAATATTAACAGTTCCTTTAGGACGTGGCGCTCTAAGTATGTAAACAGAGTTATGACTTACACTAAACACAACGGGATGGCTAATGATTTTCGTCTAAAGCGCATTCTTTAGGAAATGCTTTGTTATCTGTCACACTCCTGCACACTACCTCACACTGCTGCACACTGATCTGCCGACCTTCACTTAATTTGATCATATATAAGGAGAATAGCAACTGGCACATGTAGGGATTATGAAATAGCATTTAATTCACACCAAAACCACTAAGTCGCAATTGCTACAGGTAACCTGTCCTCTAACCTTCAGTAATCAAGAAGATTGGGGTTTTTATGATTCTTTATCAGTGTTCTCCAAATATAACAATATATCCATCAACATATATGACAATTAATAACCGACAGTAAAATAATGCAGTATAACCGGTATGTGTGAATTTGTGGATTGATAACAGTTATACGTTCCTATAATCAAGCCGTCTAATGTTTGGCTAAAGTCTGAAACTCAGAATCATTCCAAAGCCGATGTTCTGGGCTCAGGAAAGGTGGAAAACTAACACTGACTCGCCTATCCTCGTTTTACATGGCTACTGTCCCACATAAAATGAAAATCGCCCTGATTGGCTGAGCCGAACAAAGAACCCATAGGGGCAATGGCAAATTCCACGTCAGCAAATCAGCTGGTAGATGTCGTCATCTGAGTCATCGGAACTACACTGTGCTAAGAGTATTTTGACGCATTGCGGCATAAAGTGGCTTGTTATGTCCGCTAAATTACACATACAGAAAAAACGTCTTTTTATGTTCGCTAAAGTACACATACAGAAAAAACGGCTTTACAATATTGCTTAAGAGTTCTAACGGGCGAGCCATGAGGCAAGATGTTTGAGGCTTATTTAGATATATTATTACTTTATTTTGACCCCCCAATCGGCATCTACTACGGCATAGGCCATATCTTTTGCGGAGCCATAGAGTAGTCTGAAGTTCCCCTGTCTGCCGCTAGAGGGCGTATTATTTGAAAATTAACATATTCTTTAGCTTTGTTATTTACAATCCGCAAAACTATGACGTTATATTGCTTAAGAGTTATAAGGGGCGAGCAATGAGGCAAGACGTTTGAGGCTTATTTAGATATATTATTACTTAATTTTGACCCCTCAATCGGTATCTATTACAATATGGGCTATATTTTTTGCAGAGTCACAGAGTAGTCTGAAGTTCCCCAGTCTGCCGCTAGAGGGCAAAATGTCTCAAAATGAAAACCATATGGTAGCCATAAATTGTCACTAGGCATTAATACTGCATTTTGCAACGTTAGGCCTATTGCTGACCGAACGAAAACTGCCCGGTTCATGCAGGGATCGAACCCATGACATACGGGAGATGTGAATTCAATGCAACCACTACACCAAGGTGGAACAGTAACCATCGAATTTGTTCGTTGACGTTCGAATTTGTAAGACTCTCATTTAAGACCTGACACAGACTATGCCTCGAACTAGACATCTCAAACTTGTATTTTTCGGATGTGGGTGCAAAATGTGGTGCTAGCACCAAATTTTGAAAATCATCAAATATATCAATTGATTGTGTCACCTTGTTTCTTGCGTTATACGGGTTTGTGATGGTTCTGAATTCAATGGAATCAGTAAAAATTTCATGAGAGTTCTCAAACTTGTATTTTTCTCCGGTGGGTGAAAA
This sequence comes from Nemertoderma westbladi, assembly GCA_032718475.1. NCBI lineage: Eukaryota > Metazoa > Xenacoelomorpha > Nemertodermatida > Nemertodermatidae > Nemertoderma > Nemertoderma westbladi. The sequence goes on along the minus strand of JAUCBJ010004929.1, from coordinate 34,859 downwards.
TTGTTGTGCCAGCACCAAATTTTGGAAAATATGCAAATTGATAAGTAGATATTTTCACCTTGTTTCTTGCGTTATACGGGTTTATGAGGGTCCTGAATCCGATGGAATCAATAAAAACAGCACTGGACATCGCAAACTTGTACTTTATGGTGATGGGTACGAAATTTGGTGCTAGCACCAAAATTTGCCAAATTACGCCGAAAAATACAAGTAGCAATGATCTGGCATATTAGAAATGTATTCCATTAGAATCAGCGCCCTCGAAAACCTGAAAATGTGAATTTATAGCATCGTATAAGTGAATTAAAAGTTTTGTGTTCTAACTGAAAAGTGCTGGTTACTGGTTACTTTTTTTCCTACGCAGAGAGGACTAAACAGCCATTTATAGTAATCATATCATTTTTTAATATTTTCCAATGTATTTTGCACCCCAGAAAACCTGTATTGAAAAATAATTAGCCGAAAATGTAACTTTCAAATTTGGTGAAAATTGTGCACTACTTGTAATTTTGGTGCTGCAATATTTTGGGAGACTTTAATACTGATCCCGATCGACCGTTTGGTAATGAACTGAAATTATTTTGTGATTGTTTTTCATTGATATGGTCAGATTTACATATTCTACCCGATGACACTTTTTCATTTACCAGCCATGTACATGGCACAGTGTCGTGGTTAGACCACATCGTTTCCACCGCCGACTTTCATTCTTCTATTAGTAATATTACTGTCCTACGTGATCTTGTTTATGATGAACATTTACCCGTCTCAGTGACTGTATCTTTGCTGCTTAGTGCGTCTACACCAGGCAGTAGTAATAAGGTCACTTTTACCAATAACGCAAATTGGGATAAAGCCAACAGTGAAAATATTTCAAAATATTCTCAAACTGTTGATGAACAACTACGTTTATTACAGTTACCCCTCTCTGCTTTAACTTGTTGTGATATTCATTGTGAGAATATTAACCATAAAATGTCACTAAATTCGTGTTATACTGATACTATTAATACTCTACATAGCTGTACATCAAAATTTATTCCTCAAAAAAAGGGTAATTCAATCTCCAATTGCATTCCTGGCTGGAATGAGTTTGTAAAAGAAAAGCGGGCTGCGGGGCAGGAGGCTTTTCATATTTGGTGCGAACAAGGGCGGCCTAGGTTTGGGCTTGTATGGGAGGTAAAGAAAAAAACGGCCGCGCAATTTAAATTGGCTCTCCGAAATTGCAAACGGGAGGAAGGTGCTTTGCGAGCAGATCTCCTAGCGGCTTCTTTTATTAACTCCAAAAAAGATTTTTGGAGTTCAATAAAGAAAGCAACAACTATTAAAATGGGTTTAGCAACCTCTGTCGGCTCCGCCCACACTGAGGAAGAAAGAGCCGATTTATTCAAATCTAATTATTATGATATTTTTAATTCAGTCCCTGTATCTGAAATTGACTCTACTTTTGTGCATTGTAAGTTTTCTGAATGGGACGGCTCCAATAATGTCCATATTTCTGCTGATAAGGTGAAAGATGCCATCAACGGTCTGCAGTGTGGAAAGGCTGCCGGGCCTGATGGCATCTTCCCTGAAAGTTATATTTTTGGCGGTAACCTTTTGCCAGTAATTTTGTGTTTATTGTTCAATTCATTTATAACTCATGGGTTTTTGCCTCAATCGTTAATTAATTCTAGTTTGTTGCCTATTATCAAAGATAAAAACGCTAGTATGAGTGAACATTCGAATTACCGACCCATAGCCAAAGCTACAGCTGGCTCTAAGGTTTTGGAAACGTGTTTGCTTCGGCTCGTTGCAATATATCTGACAACCAGTTTGGTTTTGCAGAGGGCCTAGGTACAGAAATATGTATTTTTGCCTTAAAACAAACAATTCACTTATATATTAGTAAAGACTCACCTGTGTCTACTACTACCTACTACTAGGATCGGCATGCTGCATTGCAGCTGCATTTTTAAGAATGCTGTGCCGGCTTGTCAACAAAATTGCACCGCCACAACTCCCTATCACCCATGACATTTGCTAGATTATCCGCATCTTTAAGGCCAGTGTCCTTTAAGATGCGTCTCAAGAAAGTCATGGGCTGTCCACCATGCTTATTCACTCCATGAGGCTGCCAAAGTACAAGATTATGCACTGGATGGCCCTCACGGCGAAAGCAATGTCCTGCAAAGCGGAGGCGATTTTGTTCTAGTGTCAAGCTTGGGGGAACCAATGAGACACCTCCAATGTTATATAGTGTCTGGTTGGAGATGTGTGCATTGTACTTGACACAATGAACCCGGCGTAGCATTCTTGTGAATGTGCCAACCAGAGATTTGGTGTCCTCAGCAGTTAGAGCCCAGCATGGACTCCCGTAGAGGAGTACTGGAACTACTGCTGCTCTAAGTAATCGGACCTTAAGTTTCCGATTAATTCTCGGTGACTTCCAATTCCTGGAAAGCCTATTCAAGGCTGCCCATGCCTTTCCCTTACGTATTCGAAGGTCCTCACCTGACTTCCGGATCCATGATCCCAGGTAACAGAAGTCGTCCACATGCTCAAGCATACCATCCTTTGAGCTTATGCTCATCCGATCAGAGACTTGCTGAGGACTTTCAAAGTTAACTGTCAGAATTTTGGTCTTTCTGGAGTTAATAAAAAGACCAACACTAGAAGCAGCATGTTCTAATGAGCTGAGGAGCCGTTGGGCTCCCTCTAATGATTCTGAGAGTACTCCTAAGTCATCAGCAAAGTCTAGATCAGTTAGGTACTTGGCAGGATATCCTCGACTTCTGGAGCCAGTAGGTGGAGTTATCATCACCCCATCATCATTATGATGATCTAAGGACATGCATAGAACATAGTCAACCACAATAATGAACAAGAATGGTGCAAGTGTGTCTCCTTGGAGGACGCCCCATAACACTTCAAATGGTTCTGTGTCACAATCAACTGTAGACACAAATGTTGTCGAACCATCGTATACTGATCTGATTGCTGCAATAATTTCATCAGGAATCCCATGTAATGAAAGTATGCTGAACATACGTGAGCGAGAGACTGAATCAAAGGCCTTGAAGAAGTCAACAAAGATAACAGCCAGATGCCTGTCTTTCTTTTTTGATAACTCTTCAATTATCCTTCTAAGTGCCAAAATGGGCTCCATGGTCCCACGACCTTTACGGAACCCATTCTGATTTCCATGGAGCAGTCTCTCAATGGGATCCCTGATGCGATTTAATAGAATCCTATTGTATAGCTTTGCAGCAATCGAGATCAATGAGATTCCCCGAAAAGAACCATAGAGTGTTAGGTTGCCCTTCTTGGGAACTGGCACCAACTTATTTGTTTTCATTTCTTGTGGGACTCTTGTTGTTCGGTACATGTCTACTATGATGGGATAGATGAGCTTTAAACACTCACGTATTTTAAAGACCTCAGGGGGAACACCATCTACTCCACTGGCACGATTGGTCTTAATGCTTTTTGCAGCAGCCTTCACTTCTGCAAAGGAGATATCGCCAATGGGAATATCTGGGAGTACAGACTCAGACACTTTTACTTCTATAAAGTTATCAGGCAATACCCTGTCATTATTGAGGAGCTTTTCAAAGTGGGCTTTCCAACCATTGAGGCGATCAGCTGGTGATTCAGCCTTAACCTTGGTGGTTGGTTGCTTTTCCGCCCAGTAAGCAGATTGATTGATTTCCATGCCTGGGCTGATTGCCAGCTGTCGTCAGCATCATTGATGGCATCAACCTGTTGGTTTATTAGCTCCTGTGGATTAACAGAGTACTGCCTGTTCAGGGACCTAGATGCAGCCTTAACCGCATTCTTGGCCGCTGTAGTCTGTTTGAGTCGGGACTCTTTCTGCGCCTTATGAAGGTCATTTCGGCACTTCTGAATTTTGCTGTCAGTCGAGGGGGCCCTTTTCCTGTTTCGAGGGTATACAGGAACTGTTTCTGCAGCTGCTAACTTAACTGCTTCTGTAAAGGCAGTATAGCCCTCACAGTGATCTGCCGCCTCAGAAGCAAGAGCCTCATACCCGTTGCTCAGCTGTAGTGTGAAGCTGGATCTCACACTTGGCTGTTGCAACAGAGAGGACCAGTCATGCCGCGGCAAGGCAGATTTAGTTGTTCTGCTAGCTCGCAGACTAAGTCTTACCTTGGCCACAATAAGGCGGTGATCACTGGAGAAGGGTCGAAGTGTAAATGCATTACAATCTTGTATAGAGCTCCTGTATTTCCTACGAAACAGAATATGGTCTATCTGGGACTTGTGACCACTGGGTCCACTATGAGTCCATAGCTTTCCTGTTCGCTTCTTGAACTGGGTTCCAGCCAAAAACAATCCATTTCCAGAGATAAAATCCTGAAGATGGACAGAATTTCGGTTAACACTATTGCTATAGACCCAGGGCGATGTAGGTGATTGATGCAGACTTGCATTAAAGTCTCCCAGGAATGTTAAGAATGCATGCTGATCCACTCCATCAGTAGCTGCTTGTAGATTATGGTAGAAATTTTCCACCTCATCTACAGGGGCAACACTAGTTGGAGAGTAGCACACAATCTAAACCACCTTAGGAAACTTCTTAGGCAGTTTTCCAGAACATGAGAAGTGGCAACGGATGATGCGGTTAGAGATTTGGTCTATTTTGTCCAATGCTGCATGTGCAGTTGGATTCATCAATAGCTCTACCGAGTTTAACCCTATTAAACCCGGGGGGGGGGGGGTCAATATGACCCCCCCCCGTGGTTTTTTTATTATAATTCTGAAACAAACGCAGTTGTGAATCTGAAATTTTATTTTCCAATGTATTTTGCACCCCAGAAAACCTGTATTGAAAAATAATTAGCCGAAAATGTAACTTTCAAATTTGGTGAAAATTGTGCACTACTTGTAATTTTGGTGCTGCAATATAACCACCCCAGTACATTTTTTCGAAAATTTTTTTTTGCGGTCGGATCCAGACAAGTGATACCTACGTACAAACAAAAAATCAGACGTTTTCGTAAATATTTGTAGATTTTAGAGGGGGGGGGGGTCAATATGACCCCTCCCCGGTATTTGTACAACATTTTATAGCCCGGTACTAATAGGGTTAAACCTATTCGGAATGAAAATAGCAAAGTTAGAGAAGATGTTAATTTTCAGATCATACGCCCTCTAGCGTCAGACTATGGAACTGCAGACGGGTGGATATAGGTAAGAGTAATTAGTAATCAGAGGTGTCACGAGAGGGGGGCGGGGCGCTTGGATACAACTATTATTAATAAGCTGTTGCTTGGTTAAAGCTAATTGGGGGTCAAAGGTCAACGATAAAGCTGTCTGGATATAGATAAGAGTAATTAGTTACAAGTAAGGGAGCTGTATGTGTATACCCTATGTCTAAGTATGGCTAAGAAATCAATGTATAAAGTAAAAGTAATACAATTAATTAATTTAAAATAAAATACAAATAATTAATTAAAATTAAATATAAATAAATAGGTATTAATAAATAAAAGAGCCGCGGTGTCACTTATGACACCCTTTGCTCCTCTCGGTGACAGTTGGACCTAATTGATGACTCATTGTGTGTCAGGGCGCTAATCAGTCTGATTAATTATGATAATCAATTAAACCCTAATTAGGAGTCGTAAGACACCTATTAGGGTTTAATTGTACTAATTAATTGATGCCACCTATCAATTAGGGTCTAATTAGCCTAATTGGGAGGTGTCACCCAGACAGTCTGGCGCCAATGACACCCAATGACACCCTATGGGTAATAATAGGGTGTCATATGACACCCAATGGGTGTCAGTTGGGTCCAACTGTCACCGAGAGGAGCAAACCCCTACTACTTGCAGTTCTGGTCACATACATATGTCTCTCAGTACGTTTTGCCTACAACTTAATACATAATTATTTAACTTGTAGCTAGAACGTTATTTTATGAATAACATATGTAACATAAACGTCATTTTTACATAAGTTTTAATCTTGGACGAAATATAAGCTTTAATCTATGGGGTAGGGCCAAGACTAAGCAGAAATCTATGGGGTAATCTTTGACAAAACATAATCTGAATTTCTAAAAAGTAATTTTGAACGAAATCTAACATCTCGTATAACTTGAATTCTCGGCTTACATTTATTCTGAAATCTAAGACGAAAACCAAAGAGTAAACTTGGAATATAAGCCGGAATGAAGCCGACTGTTTAGAACCAACAGCGTAATGTACAGTAGTATATAGATATTCACATACACTACATGATAACTTCTCATAATAGTAGAGTAGTAATTAGTACAAGATACCACATACATCATCGACTTTATATCAGTAACGATATTTACAGAAATTATATTTTACAGTACAGTAAGTGTGCATTGTACTAGACAAACATTCATTGCCTGCTATTCACAGAATATTAATAGTAATAATAGCTAAGAGATACGTGTACACTTTTAATAATAGTGAAATGCCGTTCTGGTTACATACATATATCTCTCAGTACGTTTTGCCTACAACTTGATACATAATTATTTAACTTGTAACTAGAACGTTATTTTATGAATAACATATGTAACATTAACGCCATTTCTACATTAAGTCAGTCTTAATCTTGGTCGAAATATAAACTGAAATCTATGGGGTAACCTTAGACGAAATATAGCTAAAATCTAAAAAGTAATCTTGGACTAAATATTATCTTTCGTCCTACTTGAAATGTAAGACTGTAATATTGGCTTTGATTTAATTTAAATCTAAGCAGAAATTCAAACAGTCAGGTTAACTTTAGTAAAAATCCTCCAAATAATTATAATTTTGTTGTGCATACTGGACATTAGGTTACTCATTCCAGGAATATAACTAGTAATTATAGCTAAGTGGATCACTTGGGATTGACAAATATAGTGAATTACCATTCTGAAATTATATGACCTGAAATATAGATTTTAATCTTAGTCAAAAAAGCATTAATCTAGGGTGTACTATAAATCGTAATCTATATAGCAATCTAAGGTGATGTCCAAGAAGTCTTACCTAAAATGTAATCAAACCTGTCATCACTACAGTGACTTCAATTCTAACTCGAACAAGATGTAAGTAAAGTACAAGTGCTGAATTACAACCTAGTGTAGACTCTAAGACGTCTGTCGCATATAACTTGGAGTAGCTAGAACGTCACTGCATATAACAAATTAAACGTTTTAGCTACAACGAATATACATATATATATATATGTCTAATCCTCGCAGCTTTTAGGCCACTGGCCCTTTCATAGGCAATTGTGGAATATCTTTGGTATGTATAAGAAATAGTTATAAATATAATATATAGTTGAAAAACTTTAGTGTCATCTAGCGGGTAACTATGAAATATCATATGTTTTATACATATATATATATATATATTACGTTTTTTTTTATTTAATGTCACACAAGTCAAAATAAGTACCAATACATATATAACATACCGTTAATTTATTGCAGAATTTATGGAACATACGCAATGGATAGTACTCAATTCTGGGGTTGGAAGAAAGGATCTAAGAAGTATTGGACACCCAAGGATCGATGGTCGGTTCTTGGGGGATATGATAACACTGGCAATAATATCTTCAAGCTAAGTGTTCGTTATAAAGTTGGCGTACATGGTGGCAAATCAAGCTACCGGAATTGGCAAGTTGTTAGGATGATAACAACTGATGGTTTTACTACATCCATCGGAGTTGATTGGCATTCAATATTTCAAGCTGATAAAGATTTGGATCATGATGAAGATAAATATAATGACCCTCGAGTCCAAGGAATCGGTCCAGTTGGCTACCAAAATCTGGTTATTGAAGTTCCTCCTGGTGAGCAAATCAACGTCGTGCAGGCTGTGGTGGATGTTGGACCATATACCTACTTGTCTTCACTAATAAAGTTGGTTTACTTATAAACTAATTGAACTATAATTGTTTACATACCGCTGCACTGGTATGGCTTTATTTATGAGCCTCTATTTACTTTTGAGCTTTTACCCAACAATGTTGGGTAAAATCACTACAGACTGCTGTAACTACTGTATATTGTCTATTATTTAATATTACTTGGGAATTATTTTTCTTTGGTGTTTATAATTTAGTTTAACATCACTTTCCTTTACTCGAAAACAATTAATATCAGTACGTGCATTTAAAAAACATCTTATTTACTGGGAAGCGTCACGAGCCAGATGAAACTTTTATCCCAATAATATTTTTCCTTAATAATTTTCTTTTATCCCTTTATCCTTTTATTCCCTCCCATCATCACACAGTTGCTAGCCAACAAATTCTGGGAAATATGGCAGAAGCATTATTTGCCCTCTATTTCGACCAGAACCTCTTGGTATCTTAATACCCGATGTTTGAGACGATGTGACCATGTTTTATTGGCTGAAACTAATCTGAAGAGACGGTTTTGTTTGACTGGAGTCATTTTGACCACGCACCCTACATCTGGTGTAGTAAGGACAGTTACTACTACTACTACTAGGATCGGCATGCTGCATTGCAGCTGCATTTTTAAGAATGCTGTGCCGGCTTGTCAACAAAATTGCGCCGCCACAACTCCCTATCACCCATGACATTTGCTAGATCATCCGCATCTTTAAGGCCAGTGTCCTTTAAGATGCATCTCAAGAAAGTCATGGGCTGTCCACCATGCTTATTCACTCCATGAGGCTGCCAAAGTACAAGATTATGCACTGGCTGGTCCTCACGGCGAAAGCAATGTCCTGCAAAGCGGAGGCGATTTTGTTCTAGTGTCAAGCTTGGGGGAACCAATGAGACACCTCCAATGTTATATAGTGTCTGGTTGGAGATGTGTGCATTGTACTTGACACAATGTACCCGGCGTAGCATTCTTGTGAATGTGCCATCCAGAGATTTGGTGTCCTCAGCAGTTAGAGCCCAGCATGGACTCCCGTAGAGGAGTACTGGAACTACTGCTGCTCTAAATAATCGGACCTTAAGTTTCCGATTAATTCTAGGTGACTTCCAAATCCTGGAAAGCCTATTCAAGGCGGCCCATGCCTTTCCCTTACGTATTCGAAGGTCCTCACCTGACTTCCGGATCCATGATCCCAGGTAACAGAAGTCGTCCACATGCTCAAGCATACCATCCTTTGAGCTTATGCTCATCCAATCAGAGACTTGCTGAGGACTTTCAAAGTTAACTGTCAGAATTTTGGTCTTTCTGGAGTTAATAAAAAGACCAACACTAGAAGCAGCATGTTCTAATGAGCTGAGGAGCCGCTGGGCTCCCTCTAATGATTCTGAGAGTATTCCTAAGTCATCAGCAAAGTCTAGATCAGTTAGGTACTTGGCAGGATTTCCTCGACTTCTGGAGCCAGTAGGTGGAGTTATCATCACCCCATCATCATTATGATGATCTAAGGACATGCGTAGAACATAGTCAACCACAATAATGAACAAGAATGGTGAAAGTGTGTCTCCTTGGAGGACGCCCCATAACACTTCAAATGGTTCTGTGTCACCGTCAACAGTAGACACAAATGTTGTCGAACCATCGTATACTGATCTGATTGCTGCAATAATTTCATCAGGAATCCCATATAATGAAAGTATGCTGAACATACGTGAGCGAGAGACTGAATCAAAGGCCTTGAAGAAGTCAACAAAGATAACAGCCAGATGCCTGTCTTTCTTTTTTGATAACTCTTCAATTATCCTTCTAAGTGCCAAAATGGGCTCCATGGTCCCACGACCTTTACGGAACCCATTCTGATTTCCACGTAGCAGTCTCTCAATGGGATCCCTGATGCGATTTAATAGAATTCTATTGTATAGTTTTGCAGCAATCGAGATCAATGAGATTCCCCGAAAAGAACCATAGAGTGTTAGGTTGCCCTTCTTGGGAACTGGCACCAACTTATTTGTTTTCATTTCTTGTGGGACTCTTGTTGTACGGTACATGTCTACTATGATGGGATAGATGAGCTTTAAACACTCAGGTATTTTAAAGACCTCAGGGGGAACACCATCTACTCCACTGGCACGATTGGTCTTAATGCTCTTTGCAGCAGCCTTCACTTCTGCAAAGGAGATATCGCCAATGGGAATATCTGGGAGTACAGACTCAGACACTTTTACTTCTATAAAGTTATCAGGCAATACCCTGTCATTATTGAGGAGCTTTTCAAAGTGGGCTTTCCAACCATTGAGGCGATTGGCTGGTGATTCAGCCTTAACCTTGGTGGTTGGTTGGCTTTTCCGCCCAGTAAGCAGATTGATCGATTTCCATGCCTGGGATGATTGCCTGCTGTCGTCAGCATCATTGATGGCATCAACCTGTTGGTTTATTAGCTCCTGTAGATTAACAGAGTACTGCCTGTTCAGGGACCTAGAGGCAGCCTTAACTGCATTCTTGGCTGTAGTCTGTTTGAGTCGGGACTCTTTCTGCGCCTTATGAAGGTCATTTCGGCACTTCTGAATTTTGTTGTCAGTCCAGGGGGCCCTTTTCCTGTTTCGAGGGTATACAGGAACTGTTTCTGCAGGTGCTAACTTAACTGCTTCTGTAAAGGCAGTATAGCCCTCACAGTGATCTGCCGCCTCAGAGGCAAGAGCCTCATACCTGTTGCTCAGCTGTAGTGTGACGCTGGATCTCACACTTGGCTGTTGCAACAGAGAGGACCAGTCATGCCGCGGCAAGGCAGATTTCGTTGTTCTGCTAGCACGCAGACTAAGTCTTACCTTGGCCACAATAAGGCGGTGATCACTGGAGAAGGGTCGAAGTGTAAATGCATTACAGTCTTGTGTAGAGCTCCTGTATTTCCTACGAAACAGAATATGGTCTATCTGGGACTTGTGACCACTGGGTCCACTATGAGTCCATAGCTTTCCAGTTTGCTTCTTAAACTGGGTTCCAGCCGAAAAGAATCCATTTCCAGAGATAAAATCCTGAAGATGGACAGAATTTCGGTTAACACTATTGCTATAGACCCAGGGCGATGTAGGTGATTGATGCAGACTTGCATTAAAGTCTCCCAGGAATGTTAAGAATGCATGCTGATCCACTCCATCAGTAGCTGCTTGTAGATTGTGGTAGAAATTTTCCACCTCCTCTACAGGGGCAACACCAGTTGGAGAGTAGCACACAATCAGAACCACCTTAGGAAACTTCTTAGCCAGTCTTCCAGAACATGAGAAGTGGCAACGGATGATGCGGTTAGAGATTTGGTCTATTTTGTCCAATGCTGCATGTGCAGTTGAATTCATCAATAGACCAATTCCACCATTGCCACTATGATCTGCTGACGCGAGGGCGAGTCGCCAACCGCCCCCATGTCCTTAATCAGAACCTCATCAGTCTGTCCAGTCTGCATTCGGTGCTCTTGAACACCCACTGCGCTAAGAGAAAGCTTATCTGCCAAGGCAGTCAGCTCACCTTGTCGCATTGGGGACCCGAGTATTAGGGTGTTTACTGAGGCTAGTCTTGTGACTTGCCTCAGATTCACCAATGGCGTTGTTGGTCGGGGTGGAACATGAGAGTAGCCTCCAACTCCAGAATCCCTCTCCCCATCACAATCTGGCCTTCCTGGTGACCCAGGGTTTGGGCCAGAAAGGTCATCAGGAAAGGGACTCAAAGAATTGTTGGCTGCTCTCTCTCCAGTAGGGGGTGAGACAGGCAGCCGGTCAGGAGTTAACTGACGCCTGTGAGGCCGATTGTGTCCGGTAATTCCACTGGCCTCTAGTGGACGGACCTCCGCATTGCTAATGTAATCCATAGTGGGGGTTGGGGGTGCTTTTTTGCCGAGTCAGCTCTCGGGGCAAATACCACACCCTGGTTTGCCATTCCACAGGGTGGGTGTCGCAATGGAGTCAGATATGAGGCCCATCACCCATATCTACTCTGGCGCACATGACCCACCATTGGATGATGCAGCTCATTTGCTGGGTCATGCCCTGTACCCTTGCTGCCAGGTGCAGGTCGCAGTGAAGTGCTCTCAGAGTGGACATGAGAACACTCTACTCCTGACCAGCCATTGGTAGATCACCACCTGCCTTGTCAGGCCATATACCCCTGCAGCCAAGTATATGGGTCCTTAATCCATGACCAAGGGCGTTCTTATCCCAGAACAAAGGGGGTCCTAGTTACAGGACCATATTTGCCCTAGTAAGAGGGTCTATGCAGCCACAGGTGGCACCTCCTTTATGCTGCATGGAGGTGGCAATTTTTCTTGATCAATGACCTAGAATACCTGACCTGACCATAATCCTGAAAATAATGACCTGATTTGTGGGTAAAAGTTACACGAACTTACCATACTTGATCACCACATTTGTGGGTAACAGTTACACGAACTTACCAAACTTGATCACCACATTTGTGGGTAACAGTTTGTAAAAGCTTCTGTGGGATGTAACTGGCCCTTCGCCCCGCAACCCAGTTTTCCCCCCATACGCTAAAATACTCTGAAACCTACTGTAAAGGTTTTTCTGGGATATGACTGATTTGTTTTCTTTGCTAATCAGTTCCCCCCCCTCCAAGGCGTTGGAATCCTCTAGGAGGGATCTGAGCTGTTCGATTGGCCAGCCGGCTTGGGAAGGTTACCTCGGTTACCCATAGCCCTGCGTTGAGTTAGTTCTGATTTCGGCCTATCACAGCGCGCTGAACTGAATATTTCCTATCTCAATGCTCATTGCATGTGTTGAACGGGACTCTTGGAAAATAAGAGAGCTGGTATTCCAGAAGTCACGGGACTTTGTTATCATTCTTTAAGACTTAGTTATCAGTGTTATAAGATCGGTTCTGAGATAACGAAATGTTTTCTGCCTTTTTATAAGAACATTAGTAGGCTCAAGATTATAGAAAGCATAACTGTTATCTTAACACTCACGCCACACATACTGGATTCTGTCACGTATCTTAACCTACCGTCGTACTGCTTTTTACTGTTTGTAATTTTGTATCAGTATAATTGGATGTTATTAGTTGAAGAATATCAATAATCAACCCACATTTCCCAATATCCTTGATACACTACAGGTTAGAGAGAAAGGTTATGTACGACAATTGCGACTTTTATTATTGTGTTTGCAGTGAATCTAATGTTGTTTGACAGACACTACATGAGTCCAGTGCATATCTCTTTATACCTGACCAAAGTCAGTAACTATCGGCATACCAGTGAGCAGTATTGTGCGTTACCGGTAGCGTGCGTGATTGTGACGTGATTGGATCTGATAACAAAGCATTTCCTAAAGAATGCGCCTTATGCTTGAAATCTAAGCCATATCGTTGTGTTTAGTATCAGTCATAACTCTGTTTACATAGGTAGAGCGCCACGTCCTAAAAGGAACTGCTAATATTTCCCGAAAGTGAATAATATTTGTCAGAGATAATATATTAGTAATCAATCGAATAATACAGTAGGCTTGACCGCAAATAAATCTAAGCCCACGAATCCAGTCTCCCGGGTTATCGGGTCATTTGGACGCGCATGGACTGGCTTCGGCTAATGTTTTGGTTTGTTTTTATATTAAATCTTGTCATCGTATAAAAAGGCAGTTTATAAATAAAGACATATAAATTTCGGCAGGTTAAACTGCTGAAGGTCTACAAAAGCGCGTACAATAACAGTTATTGAATCTTAATTTGCGGTAAGCAATAAGTTTGGAAAGTACCGGTCTACCGGTAAATCAGAACCGGTACTACTACCGTAGGTCAGTAGGCCCAACTGTCATAACCGGTACTACTACCGTAGGTCCGTAGGCCCAACTGTCATAACCGGTACTGCTGTACAAGTACATTAGTATTATTCGATTTTGATTATTGTATACCGGTAAGTCTTGATATTAAATCGGGGACGCCTGGTTTTTATTGGGATTTTACTTAGGATTATTTCTGTCGATTTTATTTACGTGTAAGTTAGTATTGAGTAGAAGACGTGTAAGTCTGCTCAGATTGTTCAGATCATTGTAGGCTGGACTGTTGTCTGACTGTTGTTAGGCTTGAAGATTACAGCGTGTGTAGAGTGTCTGATAAAAGCCAGTTAGTAAGTTGGGGCAACTCGTAGTTGTAAGGTCAACCCCCTTGAAAGAATAAGTCGCGCTACCGTATTAGCACGCATACTCACTAACAAGTTTCGGAATCTGCATATACTGTGGTTATTTAGGCTTGATAGTAGTCCGTCAGCGTTTATACTGTACTGTCTGTATAGTCTGTTCAGATACCGTAATAGTATTATTTAGATATTTTGTAGGCTGGATTGTTGCCTAGCTGTTGTTGGGTCTGAAGAATTGCCGCGTGTGTAGAGTGTCTGATAGGTGCCAGTTAGTAAGTTGGGGCAACTCGTAGTTGTAAGGTCAACCCCCTTTAAAGAATAAGCCGCGCTACCGTATTAGCACGCATACTCACTAACGAGTTTCGGAATCTGCACATCCTGTAGTTTATTTAGGCTTAATGGTAGTTTGTCAACATTTGGTTTGTATTTTATTTGAGTATTCTGTACGGGTAGCGTAATATTTATTATTCAGAGTTTATGCGATTACTCGCAACATTCATATCCCCAAGTTTATTCCTACAGTAATTGTGTTTGTTATACATACCGTTATAGTTAAATTAACTCCAGTACTACACGGGCTGCTTGGCGTAGGTAAAGACTGGTGACTTAGTGCCCCGGTCACTCCAGCAGATGCTGTGGTTCTTTTAACTGTTCAAGTATATTTAACTACTGGTTTTTTGACTCTTAAGGTTGATGCCCATATGTGGGATATTAGGCAAGCATATGGGGACTGCTGAGCGCGACACTGTGAAACCAATGGAAGGGCCTCGACTCTGCCATTAGCTGCTGGACAGTGTCGGTCCGATCTCTGCCAGGAGGATAAACTGGTCTCCCGACGTGGATGGGAGGATAATCTAACCACGGAACAATGGTCCCGCTAACAGGGTTCCGCTAACTTGGTTACGGCTGTCCCGGCAGTGTGTGCAGGGAAAGGGATTAACTGGAAGTTGGACTGAGCAGATAGCGTAAAAGCAGGTCTCCCCCCCCCCCCCAATGTGTCGCCCCCCCAGGTGTTAGTCCAAAGGACTAGTGCCCAAGGCTTCCTGGGGGTCCAGATTCTGTCAGTCCGAGGGACCTTGTGCCTAAGGCGTTTTCCTGGATAGTATTTCGGGTAAATAGAGTGTGAGGGCTTGGTGAGGGCAAGCTGTCTCAGTCTCTAGCAACCTAGAGGTGACCCCACAAACTGGTAGCAAACTGCAATGTAGCAACCTGCGTGTAAGTCGATTTAACGTGCCACTTGGACAAGGACATTGGTTAAATTGCTGTTCCAGGATGTGAGGTATTGACTACACCTCCGCTTGAAGCGTTGAAAGTCCATCCGCTCACCTCCCTGTGGTAAGAGTTGGTAATAGGATTGGCACTCCTAGCGAAGCAGCGGCAATGGCACAAGCACAGAGGTGTTCATCCAACCATGGTAACTTCATTAGTTAACATGAGAGTCTATGTTGATATGGGAGTTATGCTCGGGGTCATGCGTGTTTGGTTGCCCACTAGGTCCTAACCTCAGTGGCCTAGTGGTCTACAGCCTCTCATGTGTGGCTTCAGTCACGAGCCGCGGTTACTGCTGATATCCTATAACCTAGCTGTTAGAAACAGCTCTAGGCGGTTGTTGGAGTAGATAGCTCCTCGCTTGGGGTCTACGGTTCGTGGTCGGTGCATCATCCACGGTTACGTAGTTAACTCGTTTGCGCCCAACAAGACAACAAATTGTTGGGGTCGTAGAGCCAGTCAAGGGGGTCACATCAAGTTGTATGGAACGTAGGGAGGTCCTGAGCTATAGCACACTGACCTTTGAACACACCTGTGTGCACCTCCAACTGCAGTAACGGCATAATGCCTGTGCATCTGTTTTACAAGTACTTGTACCTAATTTAGGGTTTAGTGTACAGTGCTTTCCGAGAGTAATTAGTGTAGGCATTATTGTGTTGTAAAGTAGTTAATAGGCACGCTCGTTCTGGTAGACGGCGGTAATTAACTTCTAGGTAGGAACACTCCGTAGATACATAACGTTGTACCTATAGCGCTACGGCTGTAGGTCGTCAGGCGGTGGTATTTTCCTATCTAGACAACGCAGTATTTACTTCTGCTTATTATTCTCAAATACTGTAGTAATCCTGTCCGTTGCAATAACCATAAGATCTAACCCTTTGTTAGACTGGTTAGTAGTTTCCCTGTAAAATTGCCCTAAAAATTTCTGTACGTAACGTTTTGAGTGTTTATTAGAGATTGTAATCTCACCAATAGTAAGTAACTAGTAAATAAGTAACGTAGGCCAGTAGAATTATTCTGTTTAGTGTCCCATAAGTAGCACTTCACTGAAAGCGCACAGCTTCTGTGTAGTGATATTTTAACGGAAATAGTAACACCTATTTCAATCTTGTAACAAATCCCTCATCAGGGTATACATATATTATAAATCAACTCCAAAGATTATAAATCAGTAGGCCTGTCATACAACAAGTAGGTCTCAATATCAGTTGGACTACTGCTTACATAACGGTAACAGAGTAAACTCAAGTAACTAAGTAACTTATAATTTCAGAAATTCAATTATCCTAAATAATTGATATACCGGTATCTCTAATAGGCTTATTATACAATTGTATATATTTGCACTGAAATTATATACGGGTATTCTGTGACAAACCTAGTCTGTCATACTTATATATACTATAAGTGTATACCGGTATTCTAATCTATTGCAATTAATTACCGGTACTAGGCCAACAGTCTTACTGAATTACTAGACTTGCTTTAACTGTGACTATAGCAGTAGGCATTCAACTGTACAACTAAAATATGTCTGACACACAACAGAACCTGTCGGACAGTCCATCAGACATTACACAGAACCTGTCGGACAGTCCACCAGACACTACCATCTGTGACTCAGATAGGAGTGATAAGACTGATAGGACTCAGACAGAGCTCAGTTCACCTCCTACTGAAAGGAAAGTCACCCCTCTAGTAGTAGAATCAGATCCCAAGCCAACACACCATAGGTCTATTATAGGCACTCGGGCCCAGGTAAAACGGAACCGAGAAGAAGCTGGCCCATCACAGCAACCTCCTGGCCAAGAACCTAGTTCCCAGCAACCTGATAGCTCCAGTAATTCTGATACTGTAGAGCTGAACCCCGAACGCGGATTGGAGACAGTGGACCCCTCTTACCTTGATCCCCTTCTCACTCTCCCGACCGTGAAGATGGCTGCGGTCTTGATTGCGGTGGAAGAACACCAAGGAGATTGGGCGAGAAATAAGAAATCGACCCAAGATAGTTATTGGGGATACGCAAGGGAAGAATTGATGTCTGTCGTCGAGTCAAACTGGAATAATCCTGGAATAGGATTACCGCTCGATTTGTCAGAAGCGACTTGGGAAGATATACATAAGATGGGGGTGGCTAAAGATACTATGGATCCAGCTGTTTGGAAGAGGTCCGCAGCAGGATATGTGCGGGGATTCTTCAGCTCTTTAAAGAGACAGGAAGAACAGCTGCTTCGACGAACCCTAGGACCTCATGAGCAGGAAGAGCTGCTTTATCAAGTACGTGCAAGTACCTTACGTATTAGACTGATCCTATCGGCCTTTGAGGAAACGTCAAAAAGAAAGCAGGACACTTCTCTGCAAGTTGCTGTCAAGACTTGGTTTCAGCGGATAGAGCTCAGAGTTAAAGAGACAGCCCAGTGGAAATCCCGGCTGACTGAGCAACCATCCTACGATGAATCAACTGATGCCCTCCTTTCTCAAGTGGAAAGCGAAGAGACACCTGAAGGACCGCAAAAGAGAGATGCAATTGATACCTATTTGTCAGATTATCAGCGATTCATAGGAGACAAGGAGTTGAGAAGACGGCTGGATGGATTTTCACCTAATAGTGCAGGAGCTAAGCGTGTGTTGGACGACCTCGATGCTGAGATGTTAGCTAAAGATCAAGCTAAATTTGATGAGGAAAGACGCATCGCTAGAGCCCAGGAAACACAAGTCCAGAAAAAACGAATAGAAGATCGAAAGGCCCTAGCAGCGGCAGAGGCAGAGGCAGCAAGAAAGATAGCAGCGGCAGCGACAGAGGCAGAGGCAGCAAAAAAGGCAGCAGAGGCAGCAAAAAAGGCAGCAGAGGCAGAGGCAGAAAGAAAATTGGCAGAAGCGGAAAAGAGAGCTTCTGAAGAGACCGCCCAACTAGAGTTGGCAAATCTGCAAGAGACACATGATTACATCAATAAACGCGACACAGAAAGTCGAATGAAGATACTGAGTCGATCTACTTCGAAACGCCAAGGGTATACATCATCGGAGGAAGGAGACACTACCGACCCTGAAGGTGGAGGAAATAGATCTCGTCTCAGTCGGCGTAAAAGAATGTCTCCACGTCAGAGATTGCCTGATTTGCCTCCAGCTGTTAGAAGACAAATATCTAGCACTGCAGTAGGTAGTACAGAACCCACAGACCGAACTATTACCATTACCAGACTCCCTACTATAGTAGATGAGCCGGAAATAATTAGGCCTGTTCTAGAAAACACCCCTTCGGTGAGAGAGACCCCTGTACTCCCCAAACCTACTACCAAATTCCCTTTACACAGTACTATTAAATTAACTGCACCTGGTGGAGCAGCCCAAGTCCCAGTTCTGGAGACCGAGAGAGACATACAAGATTTGTCTCCCGTCGTCCCGATGCGGCCCGCTACAACGTTGGCGACTCCCGCTTCGGCGGTCGAGTGGGTTGAGAAGGGACGGCGGGAGATGAGTCTCTTGCTCGGTCAAATGAGAGAACAGCGGGACTGTTCTTCACAACAGATCCGGGACTTAGAAGGGACTGTCTACCAACTCAAGGGAACCGTAAGGGATAGTAGGATAGAGCTGCAAGAAGTGCAGCAAAATATCGCGCTCGAGCGCGACAAATTAGTCAATATACAAAGGGGAATACCAACACCCCCTGTAACCCTGTGTCAACCTGCTAGGTCTGAAGTGTATCATGCGCGAGGTGTGTCGCCTACACGCATATATACTGCTAGCAAAGTAGAAACACCCCCTGTAACCCTGAGTCAACCTGTTAGGTCTGAAGTATATCATGCGCAAGGTGTGTCGCCTATACGCATATATACTGCTAGCGAAGTAGAAACTCCTATAGTAAACCCTATTAAGGGAGATTACAAACCTGTGAGTAATGATATTCCCTATAGACCTGATAATAATCCGAAAAATTTATATACCGATAATTCGATATTAAATAACACGATGGCCCAAGAAAGCTTTACGCGTCAGATGGCTAGAACAGAAGCCCGCCAAGCGGTCAAAGTGGGAGAAATTGTCAAATTCAACGGAGATGAGATGAAATGGTTACCTTTTAATGAATATTATGAAGATAGCATACAGAACTCTGTACTATCTAGCGGAGAGAAACTGAGATTCCTCATCAAATGTTTGGAAGGACCTCCCAAGTTAATGGCGTTGAAGTTTATTGGACATCCAAATGGATTAAGACAAGTCTGGGATACATTAAACACCAGGTATGGTAATAAAGATAATATCGCTAAGTATTTGTATGCAAAACTGGTAGCTCCCCGAAAGTTCCTTAGTAACGAGATTATAGAGTTTTCCGATGAGATTCAAGAAATCTGCAGGCAATTGGATTGGTTAGGTAAGTCCCATGAATATCAGAGCTCCATGGTTATCGGAGCCATAGTCTCTACTTTGCCAAAGGGTGGAGTATGTACACGTTGGGACAAGAAGGTGTTGCATATGATGGAACAACAACGAAGGAGTCCTATCATGGCGGATCTCATGTCATTCCTAGACTGCGAGGTCAAACTACAGCTGATCAAGCAATCCCGAGAAAAAACATCGGAAACCAAGGTAAGTGAGAAACCCGTTTCTAGGAGGAGAGTAACCCCAGTATGTTATACTGAAGAAGGCGAGAGCCAAGTTTCTCAAGAAGAAGACAGCGGAAAGGACACAGACCACTCTTATTATGTTAACAAAAACCCGAGTGACGTAAGTAAATACCAACCTCGAACCAATGATAGGAGAGATAAGTTTACCAAGACCCCTCCTCAGTCTCCCAAAAGAATTCAGGTAAGAAAGTCCGAAGAAAGAACCAAAGTGCATAACATTACCCAAGGTAAAGTGAGCAACATCAAGTTAAACTGTGCACTGTGCGACGGGCTCCACCGCTTGAGTGCGTGTGCTGAATTCCTAAAGAAA
The DNA here is from genome assembly GCA_032718475.1 of Nemertoderma westbladi. Lineage (NCBI taxonomy): Eukaryota > Metazoa > Xenacoelomorpha > Nemertodermatida > Nemertodermatidae > Nemertoderma > Nemertoderma westbladi. The sequence goes on along the minus strand of JAUCBJ010004929.1, from coordinate 14,628 downwards.
CCCCTAGCAGACAGGAGAGAAGTCGTGTGGAATAAGCGGTTATGTTATAATTGCCTCAGACCAGGACACCAACGGCAGACCTGTTACTCCGATATAAGGTGTGCAAAGTGCGGTGCGAAACATCACAGCTTGCTACATAGTGAACTCGACCGAAACCACCCGAGTCAAGTAAGTGAGCCCGAACTGCACGTCCAATTCAGTGATGTGAACGACACCGACCAAGGTTCTGTGTGGGAGGGATTCTACACAGACGAATTCTCTGATGCCAACGAATCCTGTTATCTAATAAACACCGCAGTTTATCAGGAAAAGGAAGGAAAAGGACAACGATACAGAGTTTCCATCAACCCCCTTGGATAAGCAACCATCTTGGAAAGTTCCAACATCCAACATAGGAATACGAGAATTTCCGGTAGTCCAGGTAAGAGTTCACGGTCCCAACAAAAGTTACATAGTGAACGCCCTCCTTGACTCAGGTAGCACCGGAACATTCATCGACAAAGAATTGGCCGAGGATATTTTTGCTGGACAACCTAAATTCCGAACTAAGTTAAATATGTCCGGAATTATGCAGGTTTGGAAATCTACCTTAACGGCAGATTATTATATCGGCTCATTGTCCACTCCACAGGATAGATTAGGGGAACAAAGTATAAGGTCAGTAAAAATGGTGGCAATAAAGAACTTCGCTACTACTCAAGTAGAACCTTATGACTGGGACGAGGACGAGAACATCCAACATCTAGGAATACCTCGATTCCAAACTGATTATCCTGGAGTACAAATCCTCATCGGCCAAAACGCGCACGAGGCGCTCGAGACGTTAGAGAAACGGCCTGCTCAACCGCAGCCATTACAACCTTATGCGGTAAGAACTCGAGTAGGTTGGTACTTCACTGGCCCTTCCCGTAGAACCCTTGAAGAAAGACTGCCACAAGACCAGACACTTCAAGTGAATGATTGGGAAGAGGAGAGCAGTGAGGTTGACGAACTCACTGAGGGAATACGATACTCCTCAGACAACGACAACACCTACCAACTCTTCGAAGAAGAGCAGACGATCGATTTATTAACCGAGAATAACACATGGAGTGACCAGCAAACTTTGTGTCAACTAATTTATCCATCAGGATCTATGGACTACAATGACGAACTCAATGAAGAGATAGAGCGTCACAACGCTAGAACCCGAGACGAACTTGCCGTACGATTCTTTACTCAAGAGCTAGTAGAACCAAATTCGTACGATAAGGCTCTATCAATAGAAGAGGAAAGAGCCCAGCAAATTCAGGAAACAACTACGCGTTTTCTAAAAGATCAGGGTAGGTATGAAATCGGCCTACCATTTCGAAAACGAGAACCTAGATTTGTAAACAACAGACCCTTGGCCGAGAAAAGACTCTCTCAATTGCATCGACGCCTTACGGCAAACGCTTCAGCTAAAGAAATGTACCAAACGCAGTTGAAGAAATTTATTAGCAAGGGTTATGCGGAGCGAGTACCGGAAGAAACACCCATAACGGAGAGAACATACTACCTAACACATCATTATGTTCCCAAACCCGGTAAACCACATGAAGTACGCGTGGTATTTGATGGCTCCGCCCTATATAAAGGTCAATCTCTGAATTCCGAGTTACTACCAGGACCCAACTTACTACAATCACTGTTGGGAATACTTCTGCGATTAAGACAATATTCTATAGCGTTCGCCTCCGATATAGAAGGAATGTTCTTACAGGTTAAGGCGTTAGATAAAGATAGAGACAGTTTAAGGTTTCTATGGTGGCCTGAAGGAGACCTCCAACGGACACCAGAGGAGTACTGGATGACCATCCAAGCTTTTGGGATCATATCCAGTCCTTCCAACGCCTGCTCCGTAGTACGAACTACTGCGGATGACAACCGAGACGCCTTCTCCAAAGAGGTGATTGACAACATCAAGAAGAACATCTACATGGACGACAATTTAAAGTCCCTTCCATCGGTAGAACAAGCCATTGAGGTCGCGAAAGGAACGGTAGAGTGTTTGAAAAGAGGTGGATTTTGACTGACGAAATTCACTAGCAACTCCCGCGAGTTTCTGGAAGCGATACCAATAGAAGACCGAGGAGCGAAAGACCTCGATCTGATAAAAGACGATCTTCCAGAGACCAAGACGCTTGGCTTAAAATGGGACACAGAAAGAGATATCCTGTTTTTTCAACTAAAACAGCGCGAGAATCCAGTTCGGACCAAACGGATTTGTCTAAGTATCCTGAGCACTTATTTCGACCCATTAGGATTTATTAGTCCAGTCATATTGATTGCTCGGAGTTTAGTACAGCAAATGTGGCTGGAAAACCACTCATGGGACGATCAACTTACGGGAGAGCTATTAAAGAAATGGATGAAATGGGAGGATTCTCTACCTGCCATCGAGAGTTTTATAATTTCCCGTTCATATTTTGGTCACGTTCTCCCTACGTATTCCTATCAACTCCATGTGTTTGGAGACGCGAGCGACACGGGAATAGGAATAGTAGCATACCTTCGAGTCGAGACTCCAGATGGAATCAAAGTCGCCTTGGTTACCTCTAAGGCATTGATTAATAACAAGTTGAAGGTTCCTCGAGCGGAGTTGAAGGCGGCTCTCTACGCTACAGCCATCGGACGGAATGTAACGGAACAGATCGATTATACACTGGAGAAAACTGTGTATTGGACCGACGCTTTGCTCGTGTTGGAGTATATAACCAATGAAGTCTGTCAGTTCAGCGTCTTTGTCACCAACCGAGTGGCCATCATCCTCAGTCGCACAACGATAGACCAATGGAGACACTGCCCTGGTACGATTAACCCAGCTGATATCGCCTCCAGAGGAGCAACTCCACAAGAACTGATAGATACTCCAGACTGGTTGGGTGGACCCGACTTCCTAAGCAAGGAAGAGGACGAATGGCCTCCTCACGTTACTACGGCGGAGATCAGACAAGCCAAGGGAGCGGAAAAGATTAAACCAAAAACCCGAGCGAGCAAATCGAAGTTATTCAAACCGCCGATCGATCTATCTGTATTACATGTTTCTAGAAATGATGCTTCGGATCCACAATCCCTCGTCACAAACAAATCTGTTGTGGAAATTAAGGACAAAGATTGGCAATCTGGAACACCAGACGTCTCGCAAGGAATCTCACCCCTGTTGCAGAGAGCAATACAACATTACAGTTCCTGGAATCGGCTCTGTAAGGCCGTCGCTTATTTAAAACGATTCTTTCATCATCGTTATTCTGGGACGAAGGCCACTGGTGATGCTGCTCCACTGACAACAGTCCAAGTCCATGTTATTAAAGATTTACCGAAATATAAAACACCATGCCGGTTTCTAAAAGAAAAGATCAGTTATCAGGAGCATGAAGAAGTCAATAAACAAATACTGCGGCTCCTGCAATGCTACGAGGATTCCGACAAGTACTTCCTGCTGTTAAGAAACCCGCAGATGCGCTTGAGGGATCGCTTCTCTAGCACAATGATCGATGGGTTAATACGTGTTGGAGGAAGGCTTACAAACGCGCCATTGTCCTTTGACACTAAATTCCCCATAATAGTTAGAAATCTTGAAGTACAAATCAAGATGATTGTAGACGCCCACAGTAAATTATATCATGCTGGTAGAGAACGAGTTCTTAGCGAAATTCGAACGCGATATTATTTCTATAAACCCCGTAGAGCTCTAAATCAAGTTCTTAGGAACTGCATACCCTGTAGGAAAGCATTCAGTAGGCCTTTAACACAGCGAGAGGCAGAATTACCTAGGGAACGAGTAAGCTTTTATGAACCACCCTTTACTAATACTGGTGTGGATTTATTTGGCCCTATTGAAGTATATCGTGCTAGGACTATAGTCAAGAGATGGTGCGTCATCTTCGTGTGCATGACTTGTCGAGCCATCCATCTTGATATGGTGAACGATCTATCCACTAACAGCTTCGTCTTAAGTTTACGACGACAGATCGCTCGCTTCGGAACTAGTAATACCATGCGATCGGACAAGGGAACGAACTTCATTGGCGCCAATAACGAAATCCAGGCTTACGTAAAGGACTGGAACCAAAGACAGGTGGACGATCAGCTAAGAATAACCGCGTCTAGCTGGACCTTCAACGCCGCCGACGCCCCTTGGTGGGGAGGAAGTTGGGAGAGATTGATTCGGAGTGTTAAGACAGCATTTCACTTTATAGTGCCGTGCCGTGCGTATCTCACCGACGAACTTTTGCGGACGTTAATGGAGGAAATCGCTGCCTATCTCAACGAGAGACCGCTTATGCCAGTCTCATCGAGTCCCGATTCCCTGGAAGCGCTAACACCCGCGCACTTCCTACTTAAGAAACCTGTAGCCATGCTTCCCCAATCCGAGATTGCCGACGGAGACGAATATTGCCGCCGAACTTGGCAACTTATGCAGTTGCTATCTCGTCGTTTCGCTGATCACTTTGAAAAGCATTATCTGCCCACACTACAACTTCGAACTAAGTGGTTTGCGCAGCAAGAAAATGTCAGCGCCGGAGACATGGTGCTTATTGTGGATCCCGACCTCCCACGTAAGCGGTGGCAGACAGGACGCATCATAGAGACTCACATTTCAAGTGACGGTTTAGTACGATCAGTAGAACTCGTAGTTATGCGGCGTAACTTCAAAAAACCGGGAATAATATTTGAGACGCAACAACTCAATCGCCCAGTTGGTCGTTTATGTTTATTAGAAAGAGACAGAGAACTCTCCGGAAACTATGGAAGGCAAGACACTCTTCCCACGACCACCTCCCTAATTCCTCAAACATCTAGGGACTCCCCGCCTTAATGCGTCTGGAGTGGGCGTATGACTATAATATTTTCTCTGTTTTATTTATTTTATATATAAATATTATTATTTACTTTATTATAATCGTTTTTATTTAATTTTAGTTAAGTAGAGTGTTATTTTGGATTATTTAGTAGACTAGTGCAATATATTAGTGTTTATTACGTAATTACCTAATATACTTAGTGCGACGGCGAGAAACAATTATTTTCTCTTTCCTTACTGTCCGTATTATATTATAAATGCGAGACTATAGTAAGATGATATGTCCGTACTTATTAAAGTACAATAAAGCCACTACTATATTTCATGTATTATTGGTAGGCAGAGTATTAGGAATGCAAAGTTCAGATCCTCGTGTCTCGGCTAAACCAAGCTCTGGGTAGACCTTGGAAACGACTTGCCTCTTCACACTGACATTGCTTCATGCGATATTGCTCTTCTACCTATATTAAATAATACATATAGTAGCGTGATGTCCCTCTAACAGTAGCGTAAAACGCAAATAAATCTGTTAAACTTTTTGACCATCTGTAATTCTAGTCGATTAAGATATCGTGGCACCCACCGATATACTTGAAAGACAAATTCTAGAATCAGTGGTTAACGTCCCCAGACAAGTTCTGGAATAAATCGGTGCCCATCTTAAATATTAATTTAATATTTATTAAAATCTGTCAAATTCAGATCCTTTAAAATTTCTAGTCAATTAAGATATCGTAGCACTTACCGGTATTCTTAAAAGACCATTTTATAGAATTAAGGATCTTATGTCCCCAGATATGTTCTGGAATCAAAATTGTGTCAATTTTACCATCAAATAATAAAATTCACGGGAATAAATTTAAAATTCATATTTTTATGAATTTAATAAATTGTCATTTTGCACAATTTCTAATATTCCCAAAATTCCACTAATTAATAGATCACGGGAGCGGAGATTCATCCTATTGAGTGTGCTAGAGTGCGAGAATCTCCAACATATAGTCAATAGCCGATAAAATTCATAAAATCATGTATAAAGAGGATATTGACAAAACTAAAGACTTACTATCAAACAGCATCCCAGATCTGTATGCATGAGAACTACCCTAATTCTACCGCTAGCTTTACATAATGTCACCATAGCAACACCCACGCTAGAATTAGAAACGAGTTAAAAGAACAATAGAAAACTTGTACCGTTACCTAGCATAGTGATTATATAGCACACGGTTGGTATCCAAGGATACACAATAACAACAACGTGACATTCTGGAAGGCATTGACTAACGGACAAATGGCCTGTATGATGGTAGTTGGTAGCTGTTGTGTGGAATTTGTGCGTTTGTAGGTGAATGTTGCTGCTAAAGTGTGTTTACAGTAGCTAGTCGCAATTGTAAGATAACCCAACTCTCCCATAGCAAGAACCTCAAGTGATTACAAGCCTTTGGGACGGACAGTGGAGGGACTTGTGCCGGTTATCGTTGTCGTGCTGTTGCCACAACGTTGGCGCAAACACCGCGACAGCGGTACATCGGCGCTGAGAATCCCACTGTCCGGGGGGCCGCGATTAGTAGGCAGCGACGCCCGCTAGCCTAAAACATATATATAACTCGTTACAATATTGGTGGATTTCGATAGCAGATATGACGGAATTGATAGAAGATGATCTTGGTATCAGGGAGCGATATAATGTACCTTTGCAGGCGTTTGTGGATAGCTTGATAAGTGGTGAACCCGGTCACACCACTACGGAGGAAGATGGTCGTTACATCGAACCGCCGATGTCCCAAGAGCAACTCACGCGTGAATTGGACTATAGAAAATTCACCGCTCGCTATACGCATCGTAATGGTACGTATATGGACTTTCTAACCACCGGCCATCCGATCGACCTACATGATACGGACGATGTAGACACCGAAAGAGAAATGGTTTTGTTTAAATACCACGCTCAGCGGAGTCGTAACGATAAACCAAGAATAGACCACGAGAACTCTATTCGTAACCGGCTCGACCGAGAAAACGTTGAGGAACCCGATAAGCGTATCAACTTCAACGACTACCTGGAATTTTTGAGAGAAACTTATCTCAATATTGCCAGTCAACAAAACCTAGAGACTCGATATCCTCAAGGTATACATCATGATCCCATGGTAGAACTCCAACGACTCTATTTCACCATGATGTATCTCACGGCCGATCGTCCACTACCCGTGGTTCCCGATAGCTTTGCACAAATGGAGGAGTATTGCAAAACTGGAGAACGATCACCCGCATTCCCTCTACAGGACTTACGTCTATGGTATTATTGTGACGAATGCCCTAGACCCAACCAACAAACGGAAAGACATAAACATCCGCGAGAGACGTTGCGCTAAACATAGTTTTACGCGTTGTACGTACGGGAGTTTCGAGCGAAACCTATTCGATGTATCGCCCACGGTCGCTCGCCTCAAACGATCACTCAATAAACCCATGATCAGAGTTCCGGAATACTCGGTCAGGCCTCCTCATTCCCCTGTTAGACCTCAAACTCTTGATCCTAATAGTATCACTGATCCTCCCGAACTATATTCTCTGTTCAAAGACTTGGTGTTACCTGAGCAGTTAATAGGTGGTACTCCGGTAGTGGGTTCTTTAGACATTCGACCATCCTACCTAGCCGGATTAGGACGCGGGCATCTTATATCGCCATTTAATCCCTACAACCGCCCCGGATTAACCCCGATTCAACCTGCCACGGAAGTCGAGGAGAGCGTTATCAGAAATGCTTTAGACGCTATTCGACAGAAAATCGGGAAAGGAACACAGGATTACCTCGAGAAACGTAAATTACAGCAACAAGTCCAAGCGGTGAAGGATTTAGCCTTACCACAGTTCGATCGAGAGATACAAAACCTCGAGAACGACATCGAGCTGGGACGCACGTACTCTCTACAGGAGTTTCTAGACGAGCGTATGCGACAACGAGCGGAGGAGAACCAACTCGAAAAGAAACATACGGAAATGGACGAGAGGGAAGAAGCCGCTTTAGCTCAACCCGAAGCCCAAATCCTTATAACGGACCTCTACTCTAAAACTATCCGTCATCCCTCGATGATTCCCAACTTCGGAGATAAACTCTTCGCGAAAGTACAACCCCAACCGGTCGATATTAGTACAGGATCACACCAGCTTATCGCCGACGCCCCCATGTTACAGCGCCCGCCGATCGAAGCTGCTCGCGTTGACGGTATACTCGTTGAACCTCCGGACAATCGAGCGGATCTTGTCCGTCGTATGGTACACGATGTCAACATACGCGCTCGTCCTTTAACGAACTCGTTTTATGGGATTAAAGATCACCCTTATTACGTTAATCTGACTCAATATTATATGATAAAACCGGAAGATCCTATGCATAGCTTGAAGTTTCTACCGTTAATAAATCCTCTGGACATTGTCGAACTCGAGCAATTACAGAAACATTTGGATCAGTTAGTAAAGGTAAACTCATTTAGAAAACCATATAACATTTCTAGAATTGAGAATGATACGATACCTCCTTATAACCTCGATGGATTCATTAAAACTCGATTAGTCCATTGGAATCTCGACGTATTATTCGAGGAGGAGAGAATAAAAAGACACGGAAATATGGAGACGTGTAACACTCAATCCTTGAAGTATAGTGATCTCCCTGACGCTAACCAATGTGCTACCTTGTGGCACCCGGTAGGGATGACCCTCGAGAACGCTACAAAAGAGTGGAATGAAACTCTTAATATCATTGAGATGTATGGAGTAGTTACCTACGATAATGAAGGCAGCGTTCCAGTCGGAGAATTAGGAACCACGCGCATGATCCATATACGCGGATTAGCCGGTTCTACCCACGTGTTTACTCGAGCGTGCTCCGACGTGATTGATTATTCTTTTGAAACTCTCACCGAAACACAAAAGAATCTCCGGCATGGACAATTCGTACTCGCGCAGCGTTACGTCATTGACACCGAACGTAAACCGGCCATGGGTATCGATGGATCGATGCTACCCCAACCCGTGCTCGAGATGTTGTTCAACGAAAGGATCCTTAAAATCGGTTCCGCTGTTTATGGAGATCTACAAAATGACTTTCGAAATATGGAGGATACACCATATCCATTCGTAGATACGCAGTTAATTGCCCCTTGGGCAGAAGGCCGAGGTTTCTTCCGTACCATGTACGCTAATACGTCTAACGACATTACTAAAGTTCAACGAACTTCCATCGGACATATTGCCTTTCAGGAATACGGATGGAATTTCAAGGTTGGAAATCCCCTTAATTATCAACAAGTATATGGAGACCATTATTCCCGATTATACTTTGACGGACCGTTGACCGCACCTGGCGCCGTGTATAGCTTCATGAGTGTTCCACTCCGTCCCTCTTTAGCTATCTACACGATCTTGGAAAATACCGCACTTTCCGGTTGGCTAGCCGACGTGTGCAGTCGTACTATACGCGCCCATCCGTTAATACTTGGGACCAAACTCGCTAAGCTAGATGAACATAATAAATTCATACGCTTTGAATGTTTCCGGCGATTTCTAACCCCGTTCCACAACGTGGATAGCCAATTTAAAGATCGCGCGTTGACCAAACTCAGCCTAAGAAACTCAGCTGCTGAGAAGTTGGATAGTGCCGGATTTGCCCTATTTAAGGATATTTGTATCGAGAATTTACATTCTTCTGTTATACAAAGACCTCGAATCACCACAGGTTATTCTGTCGTTGAGATTCAAACAGTAGGTCCACCAGAAGAGTCAACTACGCTCACCGCAGCTACACACTGGGAAGACGAGCCTATGTGTATGGAATCTGAGGAGATTCAACCCACTACGCCCCGGAACAGCGACAACGATTACATTATCGAATGGTATCAAGGTCCACAGTGTCTCACTGCGTACGATTATCGCCATGCCAACTATGTTGATCGTCAGCGTTGTCGGTTATGCGCATCTAGAGACCATATTACGCCTATGGATACGAATATCCCATGTTCCTATTTCCACGAACAGCCTTCGATGGAAATTTACTGCGCTTATTGTCGACTCAATGATTCGCACATTTTTGCTGTCTGCCCCCAGTTCATGACGCAATGCCACCATTGTCAGCTGAAAGGACACGCCAGCTTTGATTGTCCCTTTAATAAAGACTTGGAGAGTGTAGACGAAATGATTGTACTCCGTTATATTCGAGCTTGGGAAGCGAACGCTGATTTACATTGTAACTCACGTCATCGCTACTACCCTGGACGCGCTTACGAAGGAGTTTATGCGTTCCATCCGTATTTATTCGCTTCTGTCGAACAGAAAGCGTGCATCCCGAGTTACGAGCTATTAAAGCGCGTCGGAGAATGTATTTCGACTAAGTTTGTGCGCAAATTCCTTAGAAGAGTTAACCCCAGTGATATTCATTCCTATTATTTAATCAATTTTATCCGACACGATCCGGACTATGGAGAATTATTCGTTAACTCGCATCCTGAGTTACAAGAAGTATATCGAAGGCCTTACGAATATCGAGCCCGCGAACGCGAGTTGGAGAGAACCGTTAAACCAAGGCAGTTTCTGACAGCCTACGGTCCACCCACGGCTTCCGTTCAGACCACTCACAGAGGACCTGTGAGAGCAGCCGTCCTAAAACGAGCTCTAAAGGCCGTTAGACCCCAGTCCCCCGATGTTGATGGCAACCTACCCGGAACCTCAACCGGCGGATACACCGACAACAATCCTGCACCCTCTGATGCTATTATATTGCACCCTTCACCCAGGAGTTATAGCCCTCCTTGTAAAGTGGCTCGCCCCAAAGAGAAAAGGACTCTGGCTAGCTTTAAAAAACTGCGTAAACGCCGTCCGCGCAAGAAAGACTAACGGTTTAGAGTATTTATGTATATTAGAAACTGCGATTTTGTATATTTTATAGACTTCAATCTCATTTTCTGGGAGCGGTGTAAAAGCTTCTGTGGGATGTAACTGGCCCTTCGCCCCGCAACCCAGTTTTCCCCCCATACGCTAAAATACTCTGAAACCTACTGTAAAGGTTTTTCTGGGATATGACTGATTTGTTTTCTTTGCTAATCAGTTCCCCCCCCCTCCAAGGCGTTGGAATCCTCTAGGAGGGATCTGAGCTGTTCGATTGGCCAGCCGGCTTGGGAAGGTTACCTCGGTTACCCATAGCCCTGCGTTGAGTTAGTTCTGATTTCGGCCTATCACAGCGCGCTGAACTGAATATTTCCTATCTCAATGCTCATTGCATGTGTTGAACGGGACTCTTGGAAAATAAGAGAGCTGGTATTCCAGAAGTCACGGGACTTTGTTATCATTCTTTAAGACTTAGTTATCAGTGTTATAAGATCGGTTCTGAGATAACGAAATGTTTTCTGCCTTTTTATAAGAACATTAGTAGGCTCAAGATTATAGAAAGCATAACTGTTATCTTAACACTCACGCCACACATACTGGATTCTGTCACGTATCTTAACCTACCGTCGTACTGCTTTTTACTGTTTGTAATTTTGTATCAGTATAATTGGATGTTATTAGTTGAAGAATATCAATAATCAACCCACATTTCCCAATATCCTTGATACACTACAGGTTAGAGAGAAAGGTTATGTACGACAATTGCGACTTTTATTATTGTGTTTGCAGTGAATCTAATGTTGTTTGACAGACACTACATGAGTCCAGTGCATATCTCTTTATACCTGACCAAAGTCAGTAACTATCGGCATACCAGTGAGCAGTATTGTGCGTTACCGGTAGCGTGCGTGATTGTGACGTGATTGGATCTGATAACAAAGCATTTCCTAAAGAATGCGCCTTATGCTTGAAATCTAAGCCATATCGTTGTGTTTAGTATCAGTCATAACTCTGTTTACATAGGTAGAGCGCCACGTCCTAAAAGGAACTGCTAATATTTCCCGAAAGTGAATAATATTTGTCAGAGATTATATATTAGTAATCAATCGAATAATACAGTAGGCTTGACCGCAAATAAATCTAAGCCCACGAATCCAGTCTCCCGGGTTATCGGGTCATTTGGACGCGCATGGACTGGCTTCGGCTAATGTTTTGGTTTGTTTTTATATTAAATCTTGTCATCGTATAAAAAGGCAGTTTATCAATAAAGACATATAAATTTCGGCAGGTTAAACTGCTGAAGGTCTACAAAAGCGCGTACACAGTTACACGAACTTACCAAACTTGATCACCACATTTGTGGGTAACAGTTACACGAACGTACCAAATTTGATCACCACATTTGTGGGTAACAGTTACATGAACTTACCAAACTTGATCACCACATTTGTGGGTAACAGTTACACGAACTTACCAAACTTGATCACCACATTTGTGGGTAACAGTTACACGAACGTACCAAACTTGATCACCACATTTGTGGGTAACAGTTACATGAACTTACCAAACTTGATCACCACATTTGTGGGTAACAGTTACACGAACTTACCAAACTTGATCACCACATTTGAGGGTAACAGTTACACGAACTTACCAAACTTTATCACCACATTTGAGGGTAACAGTTACTACACGAACTTACCAATCTTTATCACCACATTTGTGGGTAACAGTTACACGAACTTACCAATCTTTATCACCACATTTGTGGGTAACAGTTACATGAACTTACCAAACTTGATCACCACATTTGTGGGTAACAGTTACACGAACGTACCAAACTTGATCACCACATTTGTGGGTAACAGTTACATGAACTTACCAAACTTGATCACCACATTTGTGGGTAACAGTTACTACACGAACTTACCAATCTTTATCACCACATTTGTGGGTAACAGTTACACGAACTTACCAAACTTGATCACTACATTTGTGGGTAACAGTTACTACACGAACTTACCAATCTTTATCACCACATTTGTGGGTAACAGTTACATGAACTTACCAATCTTTATCACCACATTTGTGGGTAAAAGTTACACGAACTTACCAAACTTGATCACCACATTTGTGGGTAACAGTTACACGAACTTACCAAACTTGATCACCACATTTGTGGGTAACAGTTACACGAACTTACCAAACTTGATCACCACATTTGTGGGTAACAGTTACACGAACGTACCAATCTTTATCACCACATTTGTGGGTAAAAGTTACACGAACTTACCAAACTTTATCACCACATTTGTGGGTAACAGTTACATGAACTTACCAAACTTGATCACCACATTTGTGGGTAACAGTTACACGAACTTACCAAACTTGATCACCACATTTGTGGGTAACAGTTACACGAACGTACCAAACTTGAACACCACATTTGTGGGTAAAAGTTACACGAACGTATCAAACTTGATCACCACATTTGTGGGTAAAAGTTACACGAACTTACCAAACTTGATCAACACATTTGTGGGTAAAAGTTACACGAACTTACCAAACTTGATCACCACATTTGTGGGTAAAAGTTACACGAACTTACCAAACTTGATCACCACATTTGTGGGTAAAAGTTACACGAACTTACCAAACTTGATCACCACATTTGTGGGTAAAAGTTACACGAACTTACCAAACTTGATCACCACATTTGTGGGTAAAAGGTGGTTGATACAGGTGGTATTGTACCATAAAGCTCGGCGTTTGTCATGTGTTGTCTCCAGCTGATGTTTAGGGCTGCCCTTAGTAGTCTTGTGTAGCAACCATCAATTCGTTGTTCAAGTGATTTAGTCAGTGTCCAGGTCTCACCCCCGTATAAAAATACACTTTCCACTGTGGCTCGAAAGAACTTAGTCTTCAGGTGCCTGGAGAGATCTGATTTCCAGATGGTATCCATTTTTGATAGAGCTACCCAAGCCTTTGCTTTCCTAACTTCTATGTCCTTTTTGCTACTCTCTATCCATGATCCAAGGTACTGGAAGTCATCGACCTTCCTTAGTTGATTATTATCAGTGGTTGTCAAGTTTCCATCAACATTAAAGGTCATGAATTCGGTCTTGGTAGCATTTATATGCAATCCAACCTCCTTAGCAACCCTCTCCACTTTATTCAGTAGAAGCTGTGCATCTGCTAGCGTATTAGAGAGCATGGCGATGTCATCCGCAAAGTCGGTGTCTGTGACTGTAGTTGCCGGATATCTACTACTTCTGCGTTCTTGAAGTGTGAATCCCAGATCTTCACCATTTGTGGCCGTCCTCATTGCATAATCCAGCACAATTACAAATAGTAATGGTGCTAATGTGTCACCTTGCAGTACGCCAGCCAGGATTGAGAAAAACTCAGTTTCACCATCTGGTGAGAGTACCTGCGCTTCTGTGTCACAATATAACAATCCAATGCCAGCAACAATTACTTCTGTTATTCCATAAGCTCTTAGGATTTCAAACATTTTACCTCTATGGATGGAGTCGAATGCCTTCTTGAAGTCCACAAAAGTCATGACTGCGGGGAGATTATTTGACTTAATTCCTTCAATCAATCTCCGTAGTGCAAGTATCTGAGCTATTGTTGATCTACTTGGTCGAAATCCGTTTTGGCTCTTACGCAGTAGTTTCTCTATGTGAGGCCTAATCCTATATAGAATCATTTTATTGTATATTTTGGCATGTTAATATAGATTAAACTAAATAAAAACTGTAGATTAAGTTAATATAGATTAAACTAAATAAAAACTGTAGATTATGTTAATATACTAAATAAAAACTGTAGATTATGTTAATATAGATTAACCCTATTAGTACCGGGCTATAAAATGTTGTACAAATACCGGGGGGGGGGGGGTCATATTG